>OY992766.1:11940305-12147096 GCA_963921325.1 Logfia minima
CCGGAAACCACGAAGATTCGGGTATTCATCGGTGTTTGGCGAAATTGGTGTTGCGGAGCTACCGGTAGACCTGGGAGCAAGTGGTTAATAAGCAGTTGAACAAAACGTGGGTATAAAGCCCACTGTCCCTCGCCTGCCTGAGCGTGATCAACCATTATACGAAAGATATAGCCCGAAAAGTTGTAAGGCTTGTTGTAGACCAAGGCCAGCATGGCTGATGTAGTAGAATGGCTGATGCCATCGAAGCCAGCCTTACGTCCAGATAAGCAGACAATCATGATATGCATAAGATACCGCCAGACCTTTGTGAGAAAGGCCTTGCGATATTGATCGCGTGGAACACCTGGATAGCCCATCCGAATCATGCCGCCAGAAATAAAGGTGTTGGCAAACGTAATTGGCATGTCAGAATCATCCGGAAACTGAAAGAACTCCCGAATGAGTTGTTAAGAAATAATAATCTCGCGATCGTGAACTCTGGATATAAGCCTTGTATACGGGAGATCCGAGTTGATAGTAGCATTGGCCCAGAAATCTGTGACATGATCACGGTAAATAGTTGTGGTGGCCGTGATCGCAGTGAAAATCCGGGATCTGCGAAGAAAAACAATCATCGGGCGGTACGGCGCCGCCGATTCTTTTTCGTCATCAAGAAACGCAGTCACATTGTGTCTTGGTTCCCAAAAATAAAGCGTTGACGTTTATTTCTGCCATAGCTGTAAGAACACGAGAAACTTGGAAGCCGTTAGTTTCAACAGATAACATTGACATTTTTGAATTAAAAATGTCTTGCGACACAATACTTGTGTCGCAGGATATAGGTGCGACATAACGAGTTATGTCACAATTTTGCAATTAAATCAATTTAATCATCTATTAGCGACATAAGGGTTGTGTCGCAACAAAACATGGCGACATAGTAATTGTGTCGCACAACAGGTCAGCGACATAATATGGCGACATAACAATTGTGTCGCATATAGTCAGCGACATAAACACTGGCACAGCCTGCGACACAACAGTTGTGTCGCAGGTTATGTCGCAGAGATGAACACGATGAAACCCAGAATTGCTGTTGAATAAAAATTGGGGTTTTTGAGTTTCAATCGTTTCCAGAGATTCACAAACATGTCAGGAGCATTATTCAATGATTATTACATGCAATTAAACAGTTTTAGGCATTCAATTTAGCAATAATAGATAAAACCTAAAAACCGAATCTTAAAATCCAAATGCTAACATGAATTGGTAATAATAAGAGTGAAAAACGGTACCTAATGATGCGTTTGAGTTAGGAGAACACGAAAATAGCAAGGAATCGAATAGAAAACGCGTAAAAATCACAGAAAAATCGAAAAAATTCGTCGGAGGCCTTGTGTCGCAGGATCCACTTGTGTCGCAGGTTTTGAATTTTTGTGTCGCAGGTAATTAGAAACTAATTACAGCGACACGAGGGTATTTATACCCGGGACACAATGAGCGACACAAGGTTGCGACACAAGCCTTGTGTCGCTGGATGGTCATCACAATATGCGACATAAGCCTTGTGTCGCTGTGTTGGCAACACATTATGCGACACAAGTCTTGTGTCGCTGGGTTAGCAACACAAAGTATGCGACACAAGTCTTGTGTCGCTGAAGCCAATAAAGGGTTAAATTTTAATTTTTTTATTTGTGACACTTAGAAAAGAGATTGAACAAAAACATATATATAATAATAAAATAACATAAAAGAACGTTTTGAGAGGTGTCTATTTAGGGATCATATTAGAAAGACAGACTCGCAAGACAATGTCAAATTTTAATTCGATTATCAGTATAGTTGTCCAAATTTAAATTTATCAAGCATAGTTAACAAGCCTGAGAAGCAATCTGTAACAAGACGATTATCAGTATTGTTTGTCCACTTAAACATGTAACATACTCAACTTCTAGCTTAGCATTTATTGTGAGAGTGAGTATGTCTCCGTGAATCCCAAACAGATATACTCCTAGTATCAAGACATGCCTAAGACTTCGATTGTTTAGAGAAAGTATTTGAATTCAACATTTTTAAGAATCAAGCCAGCGGTGACAGGTCTGTACTGATGCACAACAAAGCGACTTAACTTGATTCAGGTTTAAGCAAAACCAGACTTGGTCAAACCGTTTGGCGACCTTGTGAGGTATCTTTGATTTTATAAGACTTTAAAGTGCTTTGACTTTTGTTTGCTTGGTTTTTGAAAGTATACTGACTGAGACCAGGTCTGTACGAGCGTACAACAAAGGAAACAGACAGCATAAATCCCCAAATGTTGTCAGATACAAGCTCAGGTTAATAAAAGTATGGCAAGTTGATACATAGGAATTAAGACACATTGTCATACATCATATGTTGGTCATCACAAAAGAAGAATCACAGATTAAAGGATTTCTTAGTTGCTCAAAGAAGAGTATGAAAATGCCTACCAATACATCGTGCGATGATACAGTTGTTTGTAAGGACATGTATAACATATACTAGATAAACCTACTGATACATCGAGGATAATGTTAAACTTATTCAAGCAAATCTTATGATGATTCAATGAGAATTGAGAGAGTTTCCTTTGAATGTGTTTTTCTATTAAGTGTATAATGAATGGGAAACTTACAAATGATGAACCCTAACTAGCTATTTATACTAATAGGCTAGTCACATGCTTAATTACAATAACAAAGGTTACAATCTATATTTTTAATATCTAACAATCTCCCCATGATTATAAACTTTGCTTGGGTTGTCTTCATTTCAGATATGTATCTTTTAAGCTTGAACTTCGAGAATCTTTTATAAGCTGAAAACCACGTTGAAGCAAATTTTTGACTATTATGTCTCAGCTTTTATCTTTGAAGTTGACTCTCGAAGATAAACTTGAAGACAAATTCTTTTCTTGATCTTCAACGGCAACTTCTAATCTCGAATGTGTTGTTGGAATATTTCTCTTGAAAGCTCACTCTTTGAAAGCACCTTTTCTTTATCTTAATCCTGAAAGTATATTCCACCTGGTTGTTGCCGATGAATCCTGAATACTCTTTTGTGTATTTGATTTTAATGTATGAAAGATTTATGGTTTTGTCTTTGCAATCTTGATCTTTCATTAATTCTCTTGAAGCTTCTCTTCTATTGCTCCCCCTCAATTGAATATTGATCTCTTGGAACTTTCACTTTCTAATTGTACCATTTTCGACTTGCTCCCCCTCAAATCAATAATCTTTTCATATTTTGAAGCCTTTTCAACTTCTAATTCAAACCTTTTCATATTATGACTTGCTCCTCCTCAAAACAAATTATTAATCCCAAACTTGTAGAAAGATGATATTATTTCTTCATTGAAGCTCTATCTTTCATTAAACATGTAATCTTCAACATACAAACCATTTTCTTCACTTATCTTCAAACACAAACTCTTTTCTTTACTATCTTCAACTTAACTTCTAACACCAACTCACCTTTTCTTTACTATCTTCAAACACTAATCTATTTTCTCCCCCTTCATGATGATTATGATACATCGTGAACATCATGAACATGGTGTAGCACAACGTGTTTAAAGAATAGTAGAACACACAAACTCTTATGAACATTCCTTTGAATGTTGAATACTCAATAAGCACCATTTTGTAACCTTAGGGTAATACAACAATTCACTTGATTAAATCAAAGAAAAGTTGTTTGTATTTTCAGAAAACACATTTCTGAAAACACTATAACTCCTGGATCACATAGATTACCAGTTAGCACATCAATTGAAACATGAAATGAATCAATTTAAGTGACCTACTTTCAATGTTGGCATTGATGTTAGCATTGGTAGGATTTCCATTCAATCATTGTGAAATACCATTTTAGGTATCACTATGAATGTTCCAGCAATATCACATAGATATGCATAATGTCACTTAGACATGGTGTGTAAAAATACACTTTGTGTCCTAAATATATTTTTTTATCTTTTAGGCTCTAAACTCGATTTGTGCATCAATTGAAGTCAGGGACTGGAGCAGACTGTCCTCTTATTTCAATATTAACAATCTCCAAACGAGATGTCAATAGATTATGTGCTAAATCTCCGTGAGAAATTGAAACAAGGACTTTTTAAGAAGTACTTGAGTGGCTAGGAGGGTAATGTGCATTGCATCACTGGGTCCATGATGTCTTCTTCAATACCAGAAATCAACGAATGAAATCCGATAGTAGATGTGGCAACCCGGCGATTTCTTGTTTAGTGAGGGTTTCCTTTTTCTTTTAACCCTTTCACACACTCCTCACTCAACCTCTCACATTTTTCAACTCCTCCCTCGTTTGCATTTGGCATGATTGAAAATATGTTGATCTGCACTTTAATCTCCACCAACACTCTCACTTAGACCTAATATACCCTCGCATCCTAAAATTTTGGAAGGTGGCTCCTGTGGTAGATCCACCCGGTTCTGGTAGATCATAGGAGATATTTGAAATCTATAACACTCAGTGCAGATTGCAGCATTTGCCAACAATTTGATCATGTATTGATCGTTGTATCACAATGTTGTGATATGTGAACTTCGTCGGTTTGATGTTTCAAGAAAATTTCCTCACTTTGATCAGCACCAAAAAACTTTGAAAATTTTCCAAAGTGTTTGATAAAGACAAGTAGTTTTAACACTTGGAAGTTTTGATTTTGTACTTGCTCCCCCTCAAGTATAACATACATTTCGCAAAAGGAAGTATGACGAGAGCTCGATCTTTTTCAAGTAAAACGAGTTTGAACTGAATTGTTCAGAAACCATTTTCATTTGAAGAACGAGTTATGAATCGATTTGTTCATAAGTCAAATCACTTTAAAACCGAGTTATGAACTGAGTTGTTCATAAGTCATATCACTTTAAAAACGAGTTATGAACTGAGTTGTTCATAAGTCATATCACTTTAAAAACGAGTTATGAACTGAGTTGTTCATAAGTCATATCACTTTAAAAACGAGTTATTCAATAATGATACCAATTGTTAAACTTATTCAAGCAAATCTTATGATGATTCAATGAGAATTGAGAGAGTTTCCTTTGAATGTGTTTTTCTATTAAGTGTATAATGAATGGGAAACTTACAAATGATGAACCCTAACTAGCTATTTATACTAATAGGCTAGTCACATGCTTAATTACAATAACAAAGGTTACAATCTATATTTTTAATATCTAACAGATAAAACGTAAGATTGTCGTTTGAGGAGTGTCTCCTAATGTACTATCATTTCCCTAGTTGTTTACAGACACAACTGAACGCCTTTTGCACATGTTGCAACGTTGCTTTTCTTTAATGCTAGTAAGCACAAAGAATGGCTATTGCATACATATATATATATATATATATTTTAATAATAATAATAAGAACATAACAGACTAAGGTCACAAATATTACTTTTGAATGGGAAAGAAACGTAACCCTATCATGTTGACTAGCTCATCGAAACGAGCACGAGAAAAGGCTTTGGTGAACAGGTCGGCATTCTGCTTAAGGGTATCTATTTGGACCAGATCAATTAGGTGTTTTTCATAGCAATCACGAATGAAATGAAACCTAATTTCTATGTGTTTGGTCTTAGAATGTTGGACAGGATTACGTGTAATACATATAGCAGCAGTATTATCTATATGAATAGGAGTCATAGTTAAGAGTAAACCGTAATCGCGCAACTGGTGTTGTATCCAAAGAACCTGGGAACAGCAACTAGCAGCAGCAATGTATTCAGCCTCTGCGGTTGAGGTAGAAACAGTTGTTTGCTTTTTGCACTGCCATGATACGAGCCGAGGTCCAAGAAACTGACATCCACCAGAAGTGGACTTCTTATCCATATTGCATCCCCCATAATCCGAGTCCGAATAAGCAGTGAGCGCGAAGGTTTTCTCATTAGAATACCATAGACCAAGAGTTGGTCTACATTTGAGATAACCGAAGATTCGTGTAACTGCCTTCATGTGAGACACCTTCGGTTTAGCCTGATACCTGGAACAGAGAGAGACTGCAAAGACAATGTCCGGACGCGATGCAGTGAGATACATCAGAGAACCAATCATAGATCGGTAATCTTTTTCCGGACAGTCCTCTTCATCTTCCGCTGGACCAAGGTGATGATTCAGCTCTAAAGGCGTCCCATAGGATTTACAGTCAGTCAAGTTATACCGCGTAAGCATATCATTGACGTACTTGGACTGATGAATGTAAATCCCTTTAGCAGACTGTTCGACTTGTACGCCCAAGAAAAAGTTCAGCTCCCCCATTGCACTCATTTCAAATTCAGACTTCATGATCCGCTCGAAGTCGCGACACAGTTCATCCTTGGTGGAACCAAAGATGATGTCATCCACATAAACTTGTACTAATAACAAGTCCTCCCCTGCATGCTTGATGAAGAGAGTACTGTCGATCGTTCCTCGTACAAAACCATTCTTCAGAAGATGAGTCGCAAGCCGCTCATACCAAGCTCTAGGGGCTTGATGAAGACCATACAATGCCTTGTCCAGCTTGCAGACGTAGTTCGGATGAACAGAGTCTTCAAAACCAGGCGGCTGTTTGACATAGACCTCTTCAACCACTTGACCATACAGAAATGCACTCTTAACGTCAAGCTGGTAAACCCGAAATCCTTTGAATGAAGCGTACGCCAGGAAAATGCGGATGGATTCCAAACGAGCAACCGGGGCAAATACTTCATCGTAGTCCAAACCTTCAATTTAAGTGAAGCCCTGGACCACTAGACGTGCTTTGTTGCGAATTACCACGCCCCGATCATCCTTCTTCACACGATATACCCAACGAGTGCCAATAGGATGAACACCCTTGGGTAAAGGCACCAAAGTCCATACTTGCAGCTTGTTGAATTGTTGAAGCTCTTCCTGCATAGCTTCAACCCAGTATGGATCCTTTAACGCATCAGCTGTCTTCTTCGGTTCTACTTGTGAGAGAAAGCATTTTTCAATTTCCGAAGCAAGACAAACAGGTTCAGTGACGGTAACAGGAGACGGTGTCAACACAGATTGTTCAGCAGCAACAATCTGTCTTCTCGTTAAAACACCTTTGTTTAAATCACCAAGAATGGCATCAACTGGATGTCACACATTGATCCGAGAACTCGGAATTGCAGCCGGAACGATGATAGAATCAAGGTTTGTAGAGTCAGCTTCAAGTTCGAGTTGAAGTGCAGGTAAATCTTCAAGGTCAGATGCAGGTGATTGAACAGAATCCTCAAACATTTGTTCCTCATCATTTGTAGGATCAGGAACATTCTCAGTAACGAGTGGAGGTGGAGTCTCACAAGTAGCATGTTGGTGCATTTCTGTGTGTCAGTCAGTTGGTCAATGTTCGTATTTGTCAAAGTCAATTAGTCTTACTATGTGATGTGATTAATGTGTATATTCAAGTCAGTGAATGAAATGTAATTATAGAATATACATAGAATATTGGTCATGCGACACAGAGCTTATGTCGCAATAGCAGCGACATAATGCCTATGTCGCAGTGGGCTTGGCCTGCGACACAAGGCTTGTGTCGCAGGGTCCAGTTTGTCTATAAATAGTGAAGTCATATTTCATTTGTAGGTGGATCAAACCCTAGAGAGAGAGAGAGAGAGAGAGAGATTGTAAAGCTTATTTTTCAATTGTTCATATATACAAAACGATAGAGAAACTGTGCTTGTGATCCAATATACGTTCAATACTTGATCAGTTGGATTCCGCCCTTCTGATTGAGTCATACGATCTGATTAGGTCCAGCAAAAGGGTTCCTACAAGTGGTATCAGAGCCGTGAATAAGTTATTCAACGGTTTCAGATCGTGTTTTTGAACGTTTTCGGTTTGATTCGCGAAGGTTGAATTGTGTAATCTTTGTTTTTGGGTTATTTTGGTTGAAGATTGTGTTTTTTGAAGAGTTTTTCTGGGTTTGTTCGTTGTTTTTCGTTCAAAATTCATTAGGGTTTCGTAATTTTTCGTTTTTGGGGTTTTTGGAGCTGATCAGCGCCGTTTTGCGACATAAGCTTGCGACACAACCCTTGTGTCTCATAATCTTGCGACACAACCCTTGTGTCCCATAATCTTGCGACACAACCCTTGTGTCACATAATCTTGCGACACAAGCCCTGCGACACAAGACTTGCGACACAAGACCTGCGACACAAGCCCTGCGACACAAGCCCTGCGACACAAGACCTGCGACACAAGCCTTGTGTCCCATAAAAAAAAAAAAAAAAAAAAAAAAAAAAAAAAAAAAAAAAAACTTTTTTGTGTGTCGCTAAATTCAAATATGGATTTCTTAAATACAACCTTGAGAGGAAAGTTGAAATCCTTATTTCATAAGGACTTTGATCGTTGGAGAGCTGTGGTTGAAGTATTGCTTACGCTGTATGATGCAAATTTATGGATATTCATTGCAAATCCGTATGAGAAACCTAGAATAGCCGGAGGTACATCTTTCAAAATGGTAAACCAAATGTCTACCACAGAACGTGCAAATTTTAATTTGGAAAAGAAGACATTTGAGGCAATATTGGAGTGTTTACCAAGGGATGAAGCCTCATGTTACAAAAATCAAGATACTGCATTCAATTTGTGGCAAAATCTTCAAGTAAGTTTCGGAAGTAATACTGAGATGAGAATGACAAACCTAGAAGAAGAAATGAAGGAAGAAGTTGAAATCAAAGCTTCGGATAATCAGGTTGATTCTGAACCATCCTCGTGTGCTTCATGTATTAACTTAACTGGTACGATTAAAAGGTATAGAGAGGATAATGAACGCCTTAACTCTGACATAGAACAACTAAAAGAAAGTAATGATTTGTTAAGAGAAAATGATAAGGCATGTGAAAAAAAGTTGAAAGCCATTTTTGAAGAAAAGAAAGAACTGAAAGCCAAAATTTTTTGTCAGCAAGATGAGATAGGTAGTTATGTTAATATGCTTACTCTTGTGAAGAAACAACTTGCTGACTCACAGGCAGAAGTTCTTTGTTTACAACGAAAACTTTCAAACTTTTCTACATCCTCTATGGTATTTGATGAAATTCTTCAATCGCAAAGGACAGATACCAAAAGCAAAGCTGGTCTTGGTTATCACCATGTACCACCTCCTAATGACTATCTGCCAATGCCATCAAAGGATTCCATCAAAGACCTTGTGCCTTCTTCTTCCAAAGAAGACACAAAACCTGTTAATTCCTCAGTTAATGATTCTATCACTAAGGTTGATGAGGTTATTGAGGTAGATGATATACCTGAAGTGTCTACCATTAAGGTTGAGAAATTAAATGTCAAACCTGAAAATTTCATTCTTGCAACTGAAAATGATGATTGTTTTAAATGCAAAAGAAAAGCAAAGGTTTACAATGAATCCTCAAAAGTTCAACATGTTAAAAGGGATTCAAAATCTAAATCTTCGGATAATTCACGGTCATCTGTGAAGAATCTCAAGAAAGATAAAGTAGTTGATAAATATGAAAATAGTAAATATTCAAAGTCAACTAGCTCAACCTTAGGAACATCTACTTCAACATGCTCACCTAAGAGTGCATGTTCAACAAATGTTCCTATTAATAGGCCTTCGGTGTATTATCCTCCTCCAAAACGATTTGAAGGAACTCATTGGAATAAATCTTTTGTGGATAGACGTTCTTGTTTTTGTTGTGGACAACAAGGACATGTTATTAGGGATTGTAAGTTGATAGCCCTAGACAGGTTTGGTAGAAGAATGCCAAGAACTTATTCATATAGAAGTTCTTGTTCAAAATCATTGTCAATGCGTAGTTCACATTCGCCTTTATCTAGTTATGCATCCTCTTCACCTAAACCTATGGCCAGAGTAAACAAAGTTGTGCCTAGTAGAACCCAAGTTCAACAACACAACATTGTTGAAAACAAATTATCCAAAACTAAGCAGGTTTGGAAACAAAAATCCACAAACAACACATCAATGAAATCAAGTGACTTTTTAAAATATCATAAACTCATTGATGTGATGATTATGGACGCTAATGGACACCCCAAGACTATCAAGGCTTGGGTGTCCCATAAAATCTAATGTTTCATTGTTTGCGGTGATGCAGTCAGCTTTTTGATAGATTATATTTTTAGTGACTGCAAGGATGTGTATTGTGTTAAGAATGCTTTCAAGGTAGTTAAGTGTGGTGCATTGTGATTGAATGGATGAGATTATCAAAGTTTCGAGACAGCATAACGTGGTTAAAAGAATTTGATTTGACTTGATATGTGATTTTGGAACTTTTATTTCGTCATTTTTTGTTCCATTTGTTAGTATTGCAACAACCATTCTTTATACTCTTTAGTATCAAAGAAATGTAATGTTGCGAAATTTATTTTGTTAAAAAAAAAAAAAAAAAAATTAAAATTAAAATTAGTTTAATTTTTAGGGGATAACCTTTGAATTAGAATTGAGAAAAGAATTTGCTGTTCAGGGGGAGTAATTTTAAAACATTAAAAATTCTGATTATTTCGATCAGAAATTTGAACAGCAAGATTCTTAATTCTGGAAGATTCTTAATTCTGGAAAACATTTTGGATTGTGTTTGTAAATGACTTGGGATATGATAGTTCATCAGGTGACATGTACACAAAATGGAAATTTTAAGGTTTATGTTTGATGTGTCAGTAGATTTATCTAGCATACTTGAACTGCCTTCTCTAAATATTAGCTTCATCATATGATGTATTGGTAGACATCTAACATAAAGGTTTTTAAGTGCACAAAATAAACTTAAGTCTCGAAATTATCATGTGAACACTTTCTTTTGATGTATGACGATAAGTCTTAATTCTTATGTGATAGATACTACCATAACACATGTCATTGAGTATCCTAAAGAATTCATCTGGGAGATATACTGAGTGTTTCTTTTGCTACATCCAGAAATATGTTAACCTAGTTTCAGTCAGTATATCTTAACATAGAGCAAACTAGACCAAGATACAAGAATACCGTTATCAAGGTCTCTAGTCAAACTATGTCGCTCTGTTGTACGAAAGTACAGACCTGTCACCTCTGGTTTGATTTTAGATTTGTTTGTCTCTAACCCTAGTCAAATTTAATCTTTAAATGGAGTACAAAAGTACTTGAACATTTATTCATGATTTGACTTTAAAGATGGAATACAATAATCACACTCATTACATGGAAGTTATGCATGTATCCTGATCATAAGAGTATATCAAATGGGAAGCTACTCTGGTAATCATGAATAATAATTCAAAATGCACTTGTAAATTCTGATTGCTAGATGTTTATATGGACAAACATACCAATAATCGTCTTGAACTAATATTTATACCCGGTGATTTAAATATGCTAAGTAAATTTAAAGTTGGACAAATATACTGATAATCGAAATAACACTTGCTATTTCCTAATAACTATATGTTATCCTGATATGATCCTTAAGCAGACATATTACAATCTTATTCCCGATTTATTTTCCTTTTGGTATTCTTTACTTTTCATTTATAAAGAAAATTACAAAAATATTTTATTTCTATGTTGTTTTATTCAATATCACATATCTTGTTAAAGTCAAATATTGAAGATATAAAGGATGTTGGTTATTCTCCAAAGACTGTGAAGATAAATTCTATTGGAGAAGCTGTTAAAGATTGAGAGATGGTCATATAGTTTGAAGATCTTATTGTATGCAAAAGGTGTGTCAGTCACATGAATCTGGACATCAATATTCTGAAGACCATGCTATCTCAATGGGGGAGTTTCTAATTGTTTGAAGACATAGAGGAGTTTGTTGGTGAAGACTAAATGAAGCCTATTTGACCAAGCTGATGACATGGGGGAGTTTGTTGGTGCATTTCTGTGTGTCAGTCAGTTGGTCAATGTTCGTATTTGTCAAAGTCAATTAGTCTTACTATGTGATGTGATTAATGTGTATATTCAAGTCAGTGAATGAAATGTAATTATAGAATATACATAGAATATTGGTCATGCGACACAGAGCTTATGTCGCAATAGCAGCGACATAATGCCTATGTCGTAGTGGGCTTGGCCTGCGACACAAGGCTTGTGTCGCAGGGTCCAGTTTGTCTATAAATAGTGAAGTCATATTTCATTTGTAGGTGGATCAAACCCTAGAGAGAGAGAGAGAGAGAGAGAGAGATTGTAAAGCTTATTTTTCAATTGTTCATATATACAAAACGATAGAGAAACTGTGCTTGTGATCCAATATACGTTCAATACTTGATCAGTTGGATTCCGCCCTTCTGATTGAGTCATACGATCTGATTAGGTCCAGCAAAAGGGTTCCTACATAGCAGCAGGAGCAGTTGTTGGTGTTCCTGTAGGTGGTGGAGGAACAGAGATGGGTGGTGTTTCAGAAGCGATGTCCAGCCCATGAAGTAGTGTCACTATATCCTCTTCTTCATTTTCCTCAGGAATATTGAAAGAATCAAACAGTGTTTGATAGTCAAACAAATATTCGGGTCCCTTCCCTTGAGGGTTGTTAGTGTAATGGAAAAAGGTGACTTCAAAATGTTCTTCCACACGCTTGGTCACTAAGTTATACACACGTTTGTTTGGTGAGTTATTAGAGAATCCTAGAAAAACACCTTCACAAGATTTCTCACCAAACTTAGCAATTCGTTCCTTGGTGTGCATAATAGTGCATAGACAGCCAAATGGTTCAAGAAACTGTAGATTAGGCTTTCTGTTGTTGAACAATTCATAGGATGTCTTGTTCTTCTTCTTAACCATTAACACCCGATTCAGAACATAGCAGGCCGTATTCACAGCTTCGGCCCAAAATGTGATTGGAAGCTTAGAGTCAGATAGCATTGTACGTGCAGCCTCAATCAAAGTCCTATTCTTACGTTCTGCAACCCCATTTTGCTGTGGAGTCCTTGCGGCACTGAATTGGTGTTCAATACCATTGCTCAAACAGTACAGCTCTATAATCGAGTTCTTAAACTATGTACCATTATCACTCCTTATCTTCTTGATTCTCAACTCACAAAGATTTTGCAGTTTGTCGAATAGATAGATGAGAATCTCAGGCACTTCATCCTTGGTCTTCAGAAAATAAACCCAAGAAAACTGCGAATAATCATCCGTCACAACTAGGCAATACGAAGCTCCTCCCAAACTCTTCTTTCTGACTGGCCCGAATAGATCCATGTGAAACAGCTCCAAGGGCTTCTCAGTTGAATTGGCCAGCTTCGGTCTGTGAGACTTCTTGTGTTGCTTTCCTTTCTGACAAGGGACGCAATGATCATTCAGTCCAAAGGATTGCTTAGGGACACCTCGCACTAGATCATTCTTGATCAGGTAGTTCATCTTGCGAAAGTGCAAGTGTCCCATACGCCTGTGCCATAATAACGATTCCTTCTCAGGAGCTTTAGATAGAAGACATGTGAGCTGTGTAGTTTCCACAGTACTCATGTCAAGAATATACGTGTCTCGCTCCCGAGGTGCCCTTAGAAGCACCCACTCTTCGGGGATAACAAATCCCGGCTTCAATATGCAACACTCGGTGTCTGTGAAAGTAGTAGTGTACTTTTTATCGCACACTTGAGAGACACTGAGAAGATTGTGTTGCAATTGTTCTACACAATTCACCTTCTCAAAGCTTACCATTCCATTAGTAAGCGTACCCTGACCAGAAATAACTCCCCTTTTGTCACCAGCGAAGGCCACATATCCTCCATTGTAGGCATGAACCTCAGATAAAAGAGAAACATCACCGGTCATGTGCCGAGAACAACCGCTGTCGATATACCATTTACTATTCTTTACAGATTCAGGTTGCTGCGGCACCACAAACAAGGTAAATTAGTTAGAAATGGAGACCCAAGCCTTTATAGTCTTGGGTACTCCAGTAACATCATCAACAATGACCACATCAGTCAAAACTTTGTTTTCAAAAAGTTTAGAATGTTTTACTGATGAGGTATTGTCGGATGTAGAATCTTTGCAAGATTCTTTAATCTTCCAAACCTGCTTTGGTTTGGATGCTTGCGAGTCAACAACTTTGAGTTTCAAGTTTTGCAAAGTATTTTGCTCAACTTTGTTGACTTTGACAACTGGGACAGGAGTCTTTGAGCCTTTCATTAAAATAGACTTCTTTGAAGGATTCTTAAATTTTGAGGCTCGCGAAACCTGTTTCCCATACTGTTTCTTCGCAAGCACGGGACAAACATTTATCAAATGACCTTGCTTCTTGCAGTAGAAGCAGGATCGATGCTCAACACTTGATTGAGATTGAGGAATAAACCGATGAGCTCGACCAAAAGAAGCATGTGTTGAACAGTCACATTTACGTGAGCATTCAGCAAGAGATGCTTTAGAAGAGTTGTTAGAAGATTTATTTAATATAGTTGTTTTAGAAACAATCTTCTTTTGAGGTTCAGCCATAGCTTTACCTTTTCCTTTTGTTATAGCCTGTTCATTTTGTTCGATGGTAATTATATGATTTTCAGGCTTGACATTTTTCTTAACTAGTCGATACTCTTGATCAGTTATATCCTCAATTTCAATTTCCTCTTCAATAATACGAGGAAGCACAGAAAGAGTCTTTCCTAATTTAGGCTCAACTATATTTTCAGACTTAATAAGTTCACTCTGATGAATCTTGGCCTTAATAGGTTTAACTTTCTCAACCTTTTGAGTCTTACTTGTTTCAGACTCACTAGTATTAGCCCTAATAGGCTCGGGCCTACTAGTTTCAGGTTGTTCACATGCAATGATGACATTTTCAGCCTTAACTAGCTCAGGCTTACTTATATTGATGCTCACAGTAGGTTTGACAGTTTTAACATCTATCTTAATAAAGATAGGCATCATATCATTGACATTATCCCTAACAAGCATAGGTAAATAATCCTTAGGAGGTGGGACGTGATGAAAACCAAGTCATGCCTTACTCTTAGTGTCAGTCCTCTGTGCCTGTAGGATTTCATCAAAGACTAGAGAGGATGTGGAAAAGTTTGAAAGCTTTTTCTTTAAATTTAGCACCTCAATTTGAGATTCAACAAGTTCCCTTTTAACAGATGATAGCATATCAACATAGCTACCAATTTCATCTTGTTGTTCAAAAATTTTAGCTTTTAGTTCCTTTTTCTCTTCCAAAACAGCTTTTAACTTTTGATCACTGGCCTTATCACTGTCACGTAACATACTATTTGTTTCATTTAAATTTTCGATGACAGTGTTAAGGCGTGTGGTATCCTCTCTATACATGTTTAGCTGGTTAGTTAATTTAACACATGATACACAAGATAATGGTTCATCATGTACCTCATGTACTTCAGCCATCAGTGCCCGTTCTGAATCATCTTCATCTGGGTCAGACCATTCCCAAGAATTGTTGGAAAGCAGTAGCGCAGCGGAAACCATCGCCTTTTCGTCAGATTTGGTCTTCTCGGATGAATTGGACTGAGAGGGCTTGGATAAACCGGAAGGTGGATTCTTCTTTCGGTCACATTCACGAGCAAAGTGTCCATAGTTGTGACACTGGTAGCATTTCACCTTGCTCTTATTGAATCCAAGACCCTTCTCTTCCGGATCAGTGACATTCTTCCTCCCAGTCTTCTTTAAGAAATTCTTGACGTGTCTTGTGAGCATAGCCATGCTCCACTTCAAGTCCATTCGTTCAAGCTCTTCTTGATCAATTTGACTGAAATCTTCTTCAGTCATATTCACGGTGTTGTTCTTGTTGGATAGGAAGTCATCATAAGCTGACAAGAAAGCTGTGAAGACAGCTGCATGTTCTTCAGCAACTGCAGGAGATGCTCCTTTAAAGTTGGAGTAAGCACCACCCCCACTAGAAGAGTTGGTGGTAGTATATCCAAAACCAGTAGATGTATTTAGAGCACCAGAACCCCAAGAAAAGAATGCAGCCCCAGCAGCTTGAGTTGCTGCAGCAGGAACATCCACACCATATAACATAGGATTCTGAATATGTGCAGTAGCCTTGGTCTCCTTCTTCTGCATATCCAGGAGATCAGCAGCAATTTGTCCGATCAGATCATCGAGCTCCATATCCATTATATCCTCGTCTTTTTCCATCAGCAGCACTAGTGTATTCCACTTCTTGGGTAAGGAACCCAAAAGCTTCTTGTTTACATCGGTTTTGTCGAGATTTACACCACCCTCGACTAATTCACTTACGAGCTGGGAGTATCTACTACACATATCCTCCAAAGACTCAGTAGGTAACATGTCAAAGACCTCAAACTGTTTCTTAACGAGATCCAGTTTGTTTCGCTTGTACTGGTCACTACCACCACATTTCTTTTCGAACCCCTTCCATAGATCATAAGCGGTCTTGTGATGGCGTAGTTGTCTCAATATTTGTTGAGGTAAAGCCATGGTAATTGCAGAATATGTTTTTCGTTCAGTATCGAAGGCCTTACGTTCTTCAGGAGTCATTGATTTAATGGACTTTTCAGGAATAGGTCCATTAAATATACCAGTTCGAACAGGGCGTTCATATCGTTCCTCTAAATAGATCAGCATCTCAGCATCGTTGAACGATACAAACGCTTCAAACCGTTGACGCCAGTCTAAATAGTTCATACCAATAGTGTACATCGGTGGTTTGTTCGTAGAACCCACCTCACTATTGAGCTTTAACATTGCCCCAACCTGTTGAAGTGATGTTGATGTAGAAGCAGACATGGTAATGGGCTCGAGAGACTTTTCAAAAATTCTGAAAGCTGAAAAATGCGACACTAATGTTGTGTCGCATAAGTTATGTCGCAAGAGGACTAGAAGCGACACAAAGATTATGTCGCGACTGAACAAACAGCGACACAATTGTTATGACGCAGAACTATGTCGCAGGATTAAGGTCGCTGAAACCCTATAGCGACACAATATTATGTCGCAATCTTGTGTCGCAGAAACGGCGCTGTCAGTGCGAAAAACCTCAAAAACGAAAATTTTCGAAACCTAAACGTTTTTTATCGAAAAATCTTGTACAAACAGAGATTTTTTAGGTTCAAAAACACCAAAACTTCAGCTCCAAAATACCTACAATGAAGATCTAACACCAAAACAAATGTTAAATAATCAAAATAAGTATTTAAATACTTACCCAAATGATTTGATACCACCAATAATCAAAGATTGTGGCTCTGATACCAATTGTTGATCCCAATCTTGAATCTTTTAATCAAATCGCATGGAGGAGACAATCACAAGAATATAAAGCAAAAACAAAGTGGAACAAATGCAATAAATAATACTTTATATTCCCAAATACCCAAATATTCTCTCTCTATCAATGTAGCAGCCAAAATACAGAGAATAAAGTGTGTGTGAAAGTCTTGCCCTAAATATCTCTAACTTTGATATTTATACTAAACAAACTGGCCGTTATGCGACACAAGCCTTGTGTCGCAGAGATCACTATTGCGACACAAACACTGTGTCGCAACTACAACTCATGCGACACAAGCCTTGTGTCGCAGAACACAGAAAATGTAAACTTAACAAGTCTATTACATTTACAAACACATTACAGACTCGACCAACTGACAGACACACTAAGATGTATCAACAATTGAACTAAGACAAAACACTAATATGCCCTTTCAAGTTCGTACCTACATCTAAGTTCATACGAACTTACATATACTCATATATAAAACAAAAGATAACAGTTTACAATGATTATCAAATGACCTATTACAAACTAGACGTTGTTGTCACACAAGATGTACCAACATAAATGAAGATCACATAACAGCCCGCTTAGGTGTTGATCTAATCAACTTATCTAACAACATCAAATAATCTTTAATGGATTATGGTTCTCCTTGACGCCGGTAGGAATTGAATTCGAAATGCTTTCAAATGTCCCCATTTTAGGAACAAACTATGCTACACGCTTAAGTCTCTTTGTGTAACCTCAGACAAAAATGGACTTAATTTATAAATTATAGAAAAATCCAATTTCCACCTATATAGAATAAGTAGCTAGCAATAACATTGGATGAAAATGAAAAATGCAAAAAAGAGAAAAGAAACTATTAATATTAATAATAAGTAAAATAAAATAAAATAATAAATTGGGAACCACAAAATATAGTTTGGATTTAAAACATTGTCTATTGAAAAGGCAACCACACATAGACATAGATAAAGGAAGTGCAGGAATGGTAATGGAGAAGTGCTTCCAAATGGGTACTACTACTGGAGCTTCATGTGTTCTACAATCACGCACTAATCATCCATTCACTTCCATTCATACTTCATGGTCATCTAATTTCACCAACATTAATTATAGGAAACCTTTTACCATCACATCCTTCAACCGCAGATGTACTATTACTACTTCTACTTCCACATCTCGCATCATCCTCTGCAAAGCTTCTGTCAATGAAGGTATTTTGGTTTCTTGTTTTGCTATTCATTTTTAATTATTTACAATCTTATCTATGTTATATTATCTTAAAGGGAATGCTCACTTCACTCTTAAAAGTAAGAGTAATATAGACATTTAATTGATATGACAATTAGTTTAGAACGTAGCAACTTGTACATTTAATCAATATACTCATTTCTTTGATGAAAAGCTAATTTAGCATGTCACTTTAGTAACCCTCGACTAGTGTAAATGAGCCGAGTTATTTGAGCTTCACTCGCTAAAAGCTCGATTGAAGGGTTTAAAGGAGCTCGAGCTCTTTAAATTCTAAATAAGCCTAGCTCGAGCGATTAGCTCGGGCTAGGTTCGACGCAGCTCGTTCATACCCCTACTTTTAATCACATACTAGAACAATACCACCCTACTGCATCGTTTATTATAAACACGCACACAACTAGCACAACCACTAAATCATCGCCCACGCCACTTTAATCGTTGTACCACCGCCGTTGCTTTATTCTTCGCCCATACTTCCACGTACTTACAGTCGGCTTAGGGAAACGTCTAGCAAATAACAAAAACATTGAATAAATTTACAAAAGCCAAATTACTTTTTTCATTTGTTCATTTTAAATCAATCTACTTTACTTTGTTCCACAAGACCATTTTAACTTTAAATTTTGTCTATTTTGAATCACTACGCAATTGAGAAGCTGGATATATTGGTTATGTTATATAACCCAGAACTTCCCTCTTTGACTAGTTTCTTTTACACTCAGAACTCTCAAACCTCTACATTTGTTTATACCTTTCACATAACCTCTAATACATGGTTCGTTCCTTGATGTATAATATCTTTTGTTGCTTTATCTATTGGATCACTTATGAACGATGCTTTAATACGTCCTTTAGTCCAACAATGAATTTAGTTTTTGGATTACATAATGGTTAAGAAAACTCATAATTTTAAGGGAAAAAAACCCTAAACCTCCTTTCCCCTTTCCGACCGTCGGTTTTTGGCGGCGGTCGGGAGAGGCCTTCTCTCTTCTTCTTCTTTGACCTTTTGTTTTACTTTTTTTTTCTCTTCTTTCTTGTTCGTTGTTGGGGCCTAAGTGGTTTGTAAGATTCGTTTCGTTATGAATGATTCGGGGTCTAATTGTAGGTGGTTTACTAGGTTTGTTTTGTGTTCGAAGGGGTCGTGGTTCGTTCTTGGTTGTATGGTTCATGGTTGTTGGTCTGGGTGTAGGTGCTTTACAAGGTTTGGTTCAGGTTCGGGTTCGAATGGTTCATAGTTCGTATTCTGGTTGTAGGTGGTTTCAAAGGCTCGGTTTGTCTTCGAATGGTTCGTGGTCTGGTTGTAGGTGGGTTGCAATATTAGCTCTCGGTTCGTGGTGAGTTTTGGAGGTGAGTTTTCAGGTCATGTTAAGGTTAGATGAGGTCGTTTTTGGAGGTTGTTGTGAGTAGTTTTTATCAGTCAAGGTCCTAAAGATGGTGTCCGTGCAAGGTCGTGTTGAGGGCCGGATATAGAGGATGGATTGAGGTCGCTTTGGAGGAGATTTTTCAGGTTGAGGGTCGGGTTGTGGTGAGGGAGCTTTTTAGGTTGATATCACGGCCGTAGTCGATTACAACTTTCATGTTATTTTTACCGAATGATTGCCCTTAGTGATATTGTGGTAGGTGATTTAGGATGTCGGAGTTGTACCTTTGTATATAGGATTTTCACATTTGATTGGGTCTTAAGGTCGTTTTAAGTTTTAGGGTCGGTTAGTAGAGTAACATTAAAATCAGTTTCGGTCGGTCGGGATTGTTATGATGGTACCGTTGATAACTTCCTAGCATCTTAGTAGGTTTTATTTACTTATATAATATATATTTTCCTTTAAAAAAAAGAAAAAAGAAAAATTAAGTTCAAAAAAGGACAAACTTTAAAAGTTCAATAATTTATGGGAAATAAGGAATGAACTGGCTTAAATGGGACAAACTGGAAAGTATTTTATTTCTTCTGTCAAATAACCCTCATCTACTTGTACGTTTCCAACTTCTCCATTCCAACCCTGTTTTCCACCTATACATTTTTGACACATAAATATAACACACTTTAATCATTTAGTAAAGGATTATGTAGTTAAAGTGGTAAGAGACACTACATGGAATAAAATCCACCTAATTCCTGTTTTTGGATTATGTAGTTAAAGTTGTAACAGACACTACATGGAATGAATTGGTGGAAGCAGCAGAGATACCAGTATTAGTAGAGTTTTGGGCACCGTGGTGTGGGCCGTGCCGGATGATAGCGCCGGTGGTTGATGAGCTTGCAAAAGAATACGCGGGCAAAGCTTTGTGCTATAAGATCAACACAGATGACTGCCCAAACATAGCATCAAAATATGGAATCAGAAGCATCCCAACTGTTCTCTTTTTCAAGAGTGGAGAAAAGAAAGAGAGTGTCATTGGCGCTGTTCCTAAGTCCACTCTTTGTGCCACCTTAGATAAATATGTTGATTAATAATTATTGGCTTTTCATATTAAGGTTTCAAACAAGAAGTTTCATCTTAAGCCATTTTAACTGTGTAATTTGCAAAAAAATTGTACAAGAATTTGTAAAAATGTTTTCAGTTTAATATATATCCTACTACAGTTACATCACTTGTGTGTGCAGATCTCTCCTTACATTTTCTACCACAGGGTATAGATTCGAATGACCTTGATATACTCTCCGGGAATCGTGTATGGAAATCACGTTTCAAAAAAATATTTCGACCACTGCCTAGGTATCCCTAAATTCTCTATGGTTCAAGAGATATGTATTCTATTTTAGGGACAAAGGTATAAACCTAAAAATGTTGAGAGCATTTAATTTATGTTTATGTGTCTTGAAATACGGCTTCTGAGAAGTTAATTACAAGCGGTTGTTGTTGGGTGGTCGTTATCTCTGGTTAGGATGCATGCTGGTCAAGCTTGGAGCTGACTGCGTAAGTGGGACCGCAACAAAAGGCTCTGCCCTTTGAAACCTGCAATGAGGCACGACCTCCTTGACCACTTTTATTTTTCTGGGTCCAAGATTATACTGACTTACACTCTGCACCTTCTAATCGGTTTTCATTTTCATTTAAATTCTCTTAAATATAAGAAAGTTTATAGCATATTGCATTTAAAACTGTCATGAACTTTTGGGTTGGGAAATAAGAAACTGGATCAGAGCTAGCTATGTTCATTTTCGTTTAGTACAATAAGACTTTTTGTTTCATCTTTTGAATTTGAAATTAACATTGCTTTAGGTTTATAAATTTCTAATATAAAACAAATCCAAGTATGTATTCACCATGCCCGGGTTTGGAACCTAACCCTTTGGATACTGAAACTGAAGAGGTTTATAATAGTTTGGTTCGGTTTGAGTTAATATAGTTCTAACACAACGCACATCCTACATCGGGTTTTATAGTTGAAGTGGTAACAGCATGCTCGTGGACTGAGTTGGTGGTAGCAGCTGAAATGCCGGTGCTGGTCGAGTTTTGGGCACCATCATGTGGGCCATGTCAGATGATATCTTCAATAGTTGAGGAACTCGCAGAAGAGTATGCTGGAAAAGTTTTGTGTTACAAACTCAATATCGATGACTACCCAAACGTTGCATCACAATATGGAATCACAAGCCTCCCAACTGTGCTTTTCTACAAGGATGGGGAATACAAAGGTAGTGTTGTTGGTGTTGTCCCTAAGTCCGCTCTTTGTGCTTTTTTAGAAAAGTATGTTGAGTAACAATTGTTGTCTCATGTATCAAAGCCTCTTGGCCTCACCGGATTTTTACTGCATTTTACAAAGATGTTGTGTACGTAGTTTTCTTTCATTTTCTAGAGCACTTTGTCGTCATGTTCATGGAAACTAGCTAGTTTTACACTTGAATGCTGACGTTCATCACGATAAATATATATATACATATATATGTACATACTTCTTTTTATCAAATATAACGCACATCGGTATGAGTACGTATACACATCAAAGATCTTGCAATCAGATTCTGAAGTGTCCTTGACATTTAGGGTTGAAATGATTAAGTTTGATCAATGATGCAAATGTTTGATTTGGGTTGTTCACAATTGCAATTCACATCCTCAACTTTATATGCAACCAATACAGTTCATCTTGATTTAAAAATCTAAAGAACAAAGGTCAGCTACATCAGGCCATCAACCAAGTGACCAGGCACATGTATTACGCTAAAATTTGATAGCCATGCAAGAGTCACTTCCTGTGAGATTATAATTGCATTAACAATTGCATGATGATGGTAATGTTTTTGGATTGAGCCATATCGAAGATCTCAAAGTACAGACATGTATAAACACATCCACAGATTTAAAAATTACTTAAATCTATACCATATAGTTAAAAGAACAAAGAAAAATTATTAGCTGTTGAACAACCTTAACTATCACTAGGCCAAATCCCTGTTGCTTCTTGTAATCTTTATTTATCTTGTATGGCAATACAGACACAAATGATATATTTCGTATCTACTTTTTATCTTGTAATCTGTTTTCATCTATATGGAGGTCTAAATTGTAGAAAAACAGTCCAGCAACCACAAAACACCTATACCCAACAACTCAGGGACATTCCGGCCCCTCAGATGAACATCAAGCAATTTCACCACCAACAAGAAAAATACTAAATTCTACATTAAAGCAGCTCCAACATTCCATTCCATTCCATAGTATATATACACTCACTTGTAGTGCAGAGAGAAGAGACATAGCATTCGACATACTAGTAATACAAGTACCCGAGAGAGCAGCATCAACAATGGCATCCCATGCTTCCTTGTGCAGTGTTAACAACATTAGTATGCAGCTTTCCAGTGTATCCCAACAAAATCAAGCAACATAGCAAAGATGTAAACCTTTTTGATGCAAATAAAAAACCAAAACAAACAAAAACATAAAATTTTAAGAAAGATGAATTAAACCAACTGCCATGCTATATCTTTCCTTCTATATCTGAAATTAGTACAATTTGGGACGCCAACATCACTTGCATTTTAGTTTTCGGATCATGTCCCTATAATATCTGAATTTCGCACAATCATGCCCGTCCATCTTCTTTGCAATGTCCAAACAAGATTTCAGAATCTTTTAATGGCACTTCTGTTATAGATCAACTTCCGGATTTAACAATTAATGTTACTACATCTTCTAAGGAGAAGGTTTCCAGTCAAATGGTAGATTATTGATGCCATTAACAGCTCCAAGACCATTAAGCAATTGGCTTCCTAAGTCCTGCTGCTGTTGTTGCTGCTGTTGTTGGTGGTGATGATGGTTAGTCATCATCTGCATCGCAACTCTTCCATTCATACTTAATGAATTCCGCATCCCGTTGTCCATACCTGCTTGACCAAATCCACCACCCATGCCACCATTTCCAACAATACGTGAACTATTACTGCCTACCTGAATTAAATCATTAGAATTTCTCATATCGGTTCCCATTGAACCACCACCACTGCCAAGTTGGGATGATGACATCATCATTTCCTGTATTATTTTTTGGACGGAGCTTTGAGAGTCATTGGCGTCTGCATCACTCATGGATATATTCGGTGAGGTGGCGGCATTCAAATGAGCACCTGATGCCACCATCCCACTGTTATGTGAAGTTTGAGGGGCGTTGTTAGATAAGGACGTTGTCGGCAACTGGAACGATTGTGGTGGTACTGTACTGGAGGATCCAGGGGAAAGAATCTGAATGCCACCGGTTCCCCCACCATAGGGACTATTCGTATTACTAATAAGTGGATTTTGGTGTCTAGAATTCATTGAGTTTTGGTTGAGCAGACCGGCGATAGTAGTGTGGGAAGAAGTTTGAGGTGCGGAGTTAGAGTTATTTACATTAGGCATCATGCCATTAGCAGATGCATTTTGCATAGCAGATGTTTCCTTGTTTGATGTAGTTTGAACCAGTGTTTGCAGCTGCTGGTGCTTTTGTTGTTCTTCAGGTTGTTGAGGTTGACTATAAAACACAGATGTCGAGGATGTCCTACGGGGAAATTTTGCTAAGCTCTCTGTCAAGGCAAAAGAAATAAAATAACAATAACTAATGTGTATCAAGTGAAAACAGATGAAAAGAACTGGCCAGTTAGGTATCAAGTGAAAACAGGTTGGAGTTGACCTCGAAACACCTTTTTACCTTTTCATAAAGATTTATAAAATAATTAATGTGTTATGATCCAAAATTTAAAAGGTTGAATGCGTAAAAACAGACCGTGGGACACTTTCAAACCATTTGACACATTCAACCCATTTAGCTAAACTATTTGACCTGTTTGAGATAAAACACGACGGAACCCAACCCAACCCAACCTAACCGTTCATTGGAAAATCTACAAAATAGACATATATGAATGATCTATAATATAACGCTAGTTTTATTCAGACATAACTGAACAAGAAGTGCTGCAAGATAGTCCTTTCATTAGAAAATGTTCAACAGCTTCGGCTTGTAAAGTATAAGATGATGAATTGTGTGAGAAACTTGTTACGGTTGGCTAATAGTTTTTATTGCATCAACCAGAATCAAGGAAACAAAACTGAGATTGCAACTGCAGTCTAACAACTGGAATTGGGGATCATTAAAGAATGACTCCCCTGTTAGCTAAAGAATTTCATATTTTGAGTAATCAACAATAATGAATCTTTATGTTATTGTTTTGATGGATTTGATCACGGTTATTATTGACCCAAGTGGTTGATACATTCAAATAGACTAATTTATTGAGTCAGTCATATAAATTGTGGGGTAATCTTTCTGATTTTATCAAATCCGGGTGCGGTCAATGACAAAGAATTTCGATAAATATGAAACAATATCTAATGCCATTTACGATGCACTCGTAACAATGATTACCTTTAAAAACATAAATTTATTAGATACATTTAAAACACTTACCCATAGGCCCAGCCCTAGTTTCTCGGCTGTAATCAATTAAATCCTTCATACTATTAACCACCTCTGATATCTGCAGAGAAACCCAGCAACATATTATGTTACATAACCAACTAGAAGAAAATAATTCAGAAATTCGTTAGCTAACACAAGCATTATGTCAGGCAATCAATACCTTGAACATGTCTAATCCAAGTACAATACGAAAAGTTTTTCACCGGCTAAATACGGAAGAAGATTACCTGAAGACACCGGACATATCTCTTTGTATATCCTAAATCATTGACTAACGGTACTTCCAGTGCTTTTGCCAACTGACGAGCTGAAGCAACAAACCTGCAACATTAATCAAACATATTGATTCTGACCGAACAGCTTTAAAATGTGCTTAATGCATACCTATAACAAAGTCATCATCGATCACAATGATCAGTTAATTACATATTTGTGAGGCATATAATGTTCATTTTAAAGTTAATTTGGGGTGGCTTATTCATAGCACATGGTTATATCAGACCTTTCTCTTTCAAATATCCCATACTAACCCTAAACATCTCATGATTTCTAAGCCAATCAATAGTTTGTTAATTTGCCGATGTTTGATAAATTTTAAGTCTTCTTATACTTTACTCCTTACTGGCCCGTGTACCTATTCAAGTTTAAAAAAAATTATATCGTCTATCTTATCTATTACAGATTTTTCCTGTTAAAACCACCAAGAGCAATGCAGTGAGATTATGAAAATATATTGAGTATACAAAACTAAAATAAGTGTGCAAACAATATTAGAAAAATAATGATGTCCAACAAGAAGATGATGACATTAAATATTAGTTATTTAAAATAAAAATCTTAAATAACCTGCAGCATCATTTCTGATGATTGAACGATAAATTTAACTGGTTATAAAATGTATATATACCAACAAAGCTTATCAATACTTAGCTTCAGTAGCATACATAACATAACTTCCACGCAATAATGTGAAGTGATTCGCTATGCCTTTGATTTTTTTAGTTGCGTTATATATTTAGGAGAGTGTAGACTGGACAGCGATACATTTGGTAACTTACCGGAAGACCAAATTCAGTTTACAAAATCATATATTACGTATATTATTTTAAGCTTAATTCTATCCATGGTTCAAAGCACATATTTGAAGAGAAATAAGATCAAAGGAAGCCATCTACGAATTCGTTCTTCAAAGTAAATATAAAAGCACAATTTCTTGTTTGTTTTTTTACCTAAATGTTTATGCTACAAAATCAAAATTGTAACCATCTGTTGGCAAATAAAATAAAACCCTAAAAAAACACAATCATGTATGATATTTTGAGAGCGATTAAAGAGAACCAGAAAAACAAAAAAAGTGAATTACATGACTTGGAAACCAATAAAACATACAAGAAAGTAAATAACCAAGTTTGGGACCTACATGTTACAGTTGTTCTGCAATTCCGGTACAGATAAGCTTGATGAAGCGTTTTGAGTTGATGCCTGGTATTTTTGAGCGGCATTACCTAGTTGACTAACCTGCAAAAGAAAATTTACAGCTCAGTAATGATATCAAGAGATTTTATACTTTCTGCATAATTGAATCTAAGAATCTCATTCACGAACAACCGAACAGCTTTTTTAAGCTCTTCACTATTCCAAAAATCATATTATTCGTTGTATAATCAAAAGTTCACAATTAAAAACCTGTGGTATCAACAATCTCCTAGGAATAAGCTCTTCATGACGTCGAGCACAGAATTCCCAAGAGCATATCTGTGTTTTCCAAAGAAAAGGGATTTAGTTACATTAAGCAATATCCACTGTTTTCATGAGAAGAACTGGAGTCTAACCTTCAAATCTGCAGAAAAGACTATTCGAAGTTGACCATCACGGACAACCCGAAGTTGCTCAAAAACACTTTCTTGTATGGCTTTTGCATAGTCCAGGACAATTTGACCCGAAGAGTTCTGATACTCTCTGGGCATATCAACGTACAGGAGCTCCTCCAAAGTACCACTTTCATACTTTATTTTGAAAAGCCTAGGCAGAACTTCAACAGTCGCCTCTGAAGGCATATTTCAGATATATTAGAGAAAGGCACAACCAAAAAAATGACCAACGAAAGTAAGCCTCTTTTTTTAAGGGGAAAAAAGAAATAGGTCAAGCAATTCCAAAGGATGAATGAATTGATCATTTGTCCTTTTTCTAAATCACACTAGCCTGGAAATTTCAGATGCCCCAGGG
This sequence comes from Logfia minima, assembly GCA_963921325.1. NCBI lineage: Eukaryota > Viridiplantae > Streptophyta > Magnoliopsida > Asterales > Asteraceae > Logfia > Logfia minima. Next base: position 11,967,850 of record OY992766.1, read on the forward strand.
AAAGGGCACTAAAATATAAATTGGACCCACTTATATCACATTAAATGATGAAATAGATTGTTGCAGAGATTTCAAACTTGGAAAGTGTTTCTTCTAGAATTACTACCATTGATACATCCGATCAACAGCCTTTCTAAGAAAAGATGTCAGCCCAAAAAAAATAGATTGACTTGTGAACAAACATAAACTTGTATAAATTACATACATGTGAAGTTCATGTACATTCATGCACACCAAACTTCATAGAATTCCATCTATAATCACATCTTATTAAGTTCTACACACAGACTTTAAGATCAAGGTTGTTATATTACAAAAGGTTTCCACCATATTGGCCAAACATTATTAAGAAAGCCAAATAAATATATAAAAGCTGCCATATGCAGATTCTAGATGCAAGATATTATAAGCTAGTACAGATGCGCAAATAATTAATCCGGTATATGAAGCAGATATCATGGTTTAAATATGCCGGAATACTGAAAATACTTACCAAAACCACGGCCTGGCTTCTTATTGCATATTTCACAGTGCCATACATCCTGCATAATTATGAATGAGTTTCATTAATAATCAACAATCAAACCATTTTCATAAAATTCAAATTGCTAAAAGATATTAGTCTACCATTGTTCATAAATAACTGGAAATAAAGATACGCATTACTAAAATATCTGAAGACAGTAACAATTAGATCAACACTGCCCAATTAACCCACCTGAGGAAAAACTCCAGTAGTATGACGGCCATTACCATACAAAGAAACACACCATTTCTTCCTGGCATTAGGAGCAAAGTACTCTGCTACAAATTTTCTCCAAAACTCAATGTTGTTGTCCTGCAAAAGGAACAAAATATAAATAAACACCACCTAAAATATGTTATTGGGCTACTCAAGCAGCCATAGATAGTGCAACCCACTCTTACTTCAGGCCTATGTTGTTGCTGATACATATAATGAGTCAACCGTCTCGCACACATTCCCGGTTCATACACAGGTTTAGCAGGAGATCTCATTGCTATATTTTGTTGTTGAAACTGTGGTTGAAGTGATGAACGTTGCTGAGGAATACTCTTCAATAGTTGCTGTTGCTGCTGATGTTGTAGCTGCAAGAATCTCTGTTGGTTCAAAAGATTGATTTGTTGAACAGAAGCCTGAGGAGATTGTCTGGACATGTGAAGCAACTGTTGTTGTTGTTGCTGCTGCTGCTGCTGTTGATGCAGAAATAATGACTGGTCAGAGTGTTGCGGCTCCATTTTCACATTTCTCATTGTCTGAACCTGTTGTGATTCCATTTTGACCTGACCAAGATTTCGTAACGCTTGCATCTGTTGAGAATTTTGCCCGTGCTGGTCATTTGACACCTGTGGCTCCATTTTCACTTGTCCAACGCCACCTAATCCACCTTGATTTGTTTGATATTGCTGCTGATGATGGTTATTGTTAGGTACAGAATACTGCTGACTCTGTCTCAAATTTGGAGATTCACGTTGCTGGCCCTGTTGCTGATCTGGCAAGATCTGGTGGTTGGTAGATGCATTGGGAAAATGTTGACCTGGCAATTGACCCGTTACATTTGTGTTTACCATGTTTGATGGACCAAGCGATGATGAGGAAGGGGAATTGAAACCCATCCCGTTTCCTATGTTGGATAACGGATCAGTATCAGGCCCATTATCAATCATTCCCCTTAATGAATTCCCATTAACATAAGACGGCTGATGAAGAAGGGATGATACACTTGGCACATTTCCTAGCATGTTCATGTTATTGAATTGAGTTCGTGGTGAAACAAGGGAAGAAAAGCCAGACTGTGAAGGCCCTTGACCATTATATAAACTCGAATTTGACCGCAACATGGAAGATGGAACAGACTGCGCACCAGCAAGTGGAGTGGGTGGCCCCGGAGGTACCATCTTCCCGAAACAAAACAAAAACTTTCAAAACTTTTCTTCTAAATAACAAGTAAAACCTAAAACAACATGAACCCACTGGCTAATGTTTTAACACACGAGCCTATATTGTTGATCGTTCCCAAAGACGAGGAATTTTCGAAAAAAACCTAACACATGTTTTGGCCTTAAACATACTAGTGTTGGAAAGTACCAATCTTCTCTCATTGATTTCTGCAGATTAACGTATTTATCCCAAAACATAGTAACCGTTTGACCACACAAATTGACCTAAGGAACTTACTAGCTAAACATAACTATCAAATCTTGTTACCTGTAATAATAACAACAAATAAATAAGTAAAAATAAACTGAATCTTGACAATAATATAAACTTCAGTTTTAATACCCTAACTAGCTCCACAACTAATAATCTAACAGATACGGTAACAAAAATCTAGAGATAGTTAACATAAATAACTAAATTTAGTGTGATTTAGCTAGGGTTACGATGTATATGTATATATATATATATAAACAGCTTACCTTTTATTCAATAATAATTAAATAAAGAAACAAAAGATGGAAAAACAATAATAACGAACAGAAAACGGACCGGTTTTGAACGAATTGAATGGTGATGTAAGTTGTTCTGCACTTCACTTTTGTTGTATTTCAAACAAATAGACTAAGGGATACAGTATGTATATATGTATAGAAAAGACTAGGGTTTGTAAAGATAAATTGAAGGGTATGTTGAATGACAGACAGGTGTGTTGTTTTGTTTGTAGAAAGAAGATTTGAGATGAAATTTTGGTGTTTTCTTTCTTCTTCTTGGCTGTAAGTTTAGAGAGAGAAAAGAAAAAGAGGAAAGAGGAGAGAGAGTGTGGGTATTTGTGTGTTGTTGTTCTTGCGGACGTCAAAGTAGAATTGTATCCGATTGAATTTTCTTCATTCCATTCTTTACCTTTCTATTCTCTCTCCTCAAAGGAAGTCAAATCCACTTCATCATATCATATCACATCTCATCTCATCTATGTATGTATGGAATTTTTATATGTCATCATCATCATCATCATCATGCAGTTTTCATATATGGACTATTTTGTCCTTGCTAGTCAAATGTTTGGGTTATTTAACTTATATACCATATACGATATACGATATGTAAATAGTGAACAGTAACTTTTTATAATATGAAAAGTTATCGTAAGTTATATATACAATTAATTTATAAAATGTATAACAAAAGACTTCTTTGGCTTCCACCTATTATATGTATCATTATTAGGTGCAGATTTATGGTGTGTTTAGTTGTGAAAAAAGATTTACAATCTTTTATTTTTAATTTTCTAAAAAATGAAAAGAGTTCTTATTGTCTAGAAAAGTTAAAAATATATTAAAATGTTATTGCATTTTTCATTTTAAAAAACTAGTCAAATTTAAAAGGTTTTAGAAAATTTTGGAAAAGTGGAGTGCGTGTTATAAAGAGAAAAAACTGAAAAACTGAAAATCTTTGTTTTCCAACTCCTAATCATAACATGAAAAAAATGTTTTTACCTTTTTTTTGGAAAACCTTTCTAGAAAATACCTATTTTAAACGCGTTTTTGAATTTTTTAATTTTCTTAAAAAAAATTTCGAAGAGTCTCTCATTTTTCTTCAACTAAACGCACCCTTAAATTCTCAAAATTTCATACTTTTTTCCCTTCTGTTGAAATAGATCTTATGTCTAAAAGCTGGAAGATTAAATTAGTGTTGTATTGTAAATTAGTGTTGTTGGTGCATCGAAACTAGAGCTATTGTCAAGGGGGAGTCTGTTGGTGCACGTTTGGTGACAACAGCTTCTAGTTTGTAATAGTTAGGTTTAGAAGTCATTTTGTTAATCATTGTAATCGTTAATTTAAGTTTTGTCTGTGTATTTTGTAGATTCGTACGAACTTGTAGGTTCGTACGAACTTAGAGTAGGTACGAACTTGTAGGTTCGTACGAACTTAGATGTTCGTACGAACTTGGTAGGTTCGTACGAACTTAGAAGCAGCTAAGTTCGTACGAACTTAGTTGCCTATAAATACACAAGTCCGAAAAAGTTGGTTTTTGAAGGAGTTTAGGAACTGGGTTTTTACAGCTAGGTTCGAATACTCTGTGTAACTTCGAATGTAACCTCGTTTACATTCAATAAAAGTGATATTTATACTCGTTTGTTATCGTTTTGTTTATGTGAGGATTCCGCACTCACATAAACGTTATTACCCCGTAGATTCAAGCCCGAAGGAGACTTTCAAGTGGTATCAGAGCCATTAAACATTTGGTTTTTGGTTCGGGGTAAAGAAACCTTAAAGAAACGAGAGAATACAAGAGATTTGGAAGTTAGATTGTTGTTTTTAGCTTCCAAAGTAGTGTATTATCACTTTGGGTGGAGTGGATTCGAATTTGCAGGTTGAAACGAACCCAGATCTGAAAGTTTCAGATCTGAGTTTTTCAACAGCAGATCGTACGAACCTAGAAAGGTACGTACGAACTTACCCAGAATAGCCATACGAACTTACAGCTGTAAGTTCGTTCGAACCTACCCTTCGAACATACTAAGTTCGTACGAACCTATAAGTTCGAAAAATTTCTAACTTCGTACGAACATCTAACCTTCCATAAGTTCGTAAAAAAAAAAAAAAAAAAAAAAAAAAAAAAAGAGTTATTTGGCGGGAAATCTCCGGAAAATTTTCTTTGACCGAAATTTGAATTTAGGCTTACCATTGTTTAACTTTGGTTTGAGAAAATTTAAATTTTACTCGGAAAATATTCGCGAAATTTTGGAGGGAAATTTGTGTTTTGAGTGAACTTGACATTAGTTGACTCTCTACTACAAACTTACCTCAAATCCGTATATACTCTTTTTTCGATGTCAAACGTGAACAAGCTGATAGAATTGAATCATTCTGCACCACCAAAGCTTTTAGCTGAAGATTACTTCGGGTGGAGAGATAGATTTGAATCTTATGTCAAATTCAATGACATCAATATGTGGATCTGTATAAGTGAAGGGTATGATACACCTTCTTATGAATTCGAAGGGAAACGAGTATTTCGTTCATATTCAACGATGAAGGAGGCAGACAAAAAGATGCATGATGCAGAGAACAAGGCGTTGTCTGCTATCATCAAGTGTCTTCCTGATGATATTAGGTATACCTTCAAACAACGTTACCACTTTTCTAGAGAGCTCTGGGTAGCTTTGGAGAAAAGATTTGACGGTGGTAAACAGATCAAAGAGAGTAGGGCTGACTCACATCAAGGGACGTCTTCTAATGACCAATACTCAGGGAATAGTACATATTCTAGAGCATGGGTTACTGAAACACGGGACAGTTCATATGATTGGAGTACACCTGTTAAAGGGCCTCAGGAATTGGTGACCACAATTGATGAGGCAGATCAACAGGATACTAGTGAGAAGAAGACTGAGAGAGAGTTACATGCTTCAGAGACCAGGGTTATAAGGATGGAGTCTACTGGTACTATGAGTACAAAAGACTTCATTGCATATATGGCCAACATGGATGCTGAGAAGCATAAGTGTGCAGGAACACAAACTTCATAGGCTACAAGTTCAGCAGAAGACGTAGCGATGGAGGGGGAGATAAGATCAAATATGGGATAATAATCTAGCTGATTTTGTTGGTAAGGCTTTTGATAAATCAAGTTTTGAGCTGTTAGTCCACATCACTGGAATAACAAATCATGAGTGACATATCTCCTTTAAGAACTTTTATCTATCTTTATTTCTTAGGATTTTTAGTTAGTTTGGAAAAACTATAAAAATATGAGTGTCACTGTAATGACGCGAAGAAATGACGAAAACATTACCCATGCCTAGAACATTTTTTTTATGTGTGGCTTTTAGATGTAGTACATACACAGTAAAAAGTACTTTAATTTTAAATGTAACGAATAGCTTCATTATAAGATGTATTGGTAGGCATAAGGCATAACGATTCTCAAGTACCCAATCAATATTAAATAATACGATTTTTCTGTGTAATCTCTATTTTGATGTATGACATTAAGTCTTAATTCTTAGGAGATAGATTGTACCTGAATACATGTTATTGGATAAATAAAAACCAATTCATCTGGGGGGTTCACTGATTGTTTCTTTTGCAACATCTTGAAACATGCTGACCTAGACTCAGTCAGTGTATCCTAAAAATAGAGCAAACTCGACCAAGAAACAAGAATACCGTTTTCAAGGTCTCTAGTCAAACTATGTCGCTTTGTTGTACGAAAGTACAGACCTGTCACCTCTGGCTTGATTTTAGATTTGTTAAGCTCTAACCCTAGTCTAGTCTCTTCACATGTACAAAAGTACATTGCTCTTAATATAAAGGACTTGACTTTAGAGATGAAATTTAATTTAAAAAAAAAAAAAAACATCCATTACATGGAATTCTGGACTTTCTTGATTCTTAGGGTATATCAAATGTGAGATACATAGTTAATCGTGAACAATAATCTAATAAGTACTTGATAATTCTGATTGTCGAATGCTTAAGTGGACAACAATACCGATAATCTTCGTGAACTATAAATTACATACATAATAACCAAGGAATACAATAATTCCTACTGTGTATAGTCTACATCATGGCTAATATGATCTTCGTAACAGTGACTCTCCCAAAAAGAATGTGCTTTTTAATATGAATAATTTCATGTTTGTTTGTTTATTTTTAGTTATTTTTTTCATTTTTTAATTTGTACAAATTTAAGTTCTTACTAAATGGGGAGATAATCACTTTTGACTGTTTTTCTATACGATTGGAGAAACAACTCGAATGAGATTAATTCAAAGCCTAGGTATGACCAAGCATTAAAGCTAGAAGATCAAAATTCGAGGAGGATATTGGGGGTTTGCGTGTAAACAGACCGAAAGTGATGATGACGATGATATTCCACAGAGTTGGATGCATCTAGATCTAATACAACTTGGATCTCACTTAGGGTCTTGTTTTACTACGGACAAAGGCAAATATAAGTAAAATGAAGACGATGATTATCCATTGCAAGATGACGATGCTGATTCTGATAATGATACCTCGTTTTTCACTAGAAGGTCCAACAAGAAGACATCTAGTGGGGTTATCATTAGTAAGCCGATTGCCTAATCCACAACCATCACCACCTACACATTACAACAACAATTCCAACCAAGCCTATTACAACTATTTCACCATAGCTTAGGCAGGAGATCCCTTGTTGAAGAGCACAGCAGCTCAGGGGGAGAAGCCTGGTAGGGGGTGAAGACTGGTTGTAAAGAGGAAGTGTTGAGACAGAGACAGACGATGATCCCAGTGACCAAACAATTTGAGCTGCCGATCTCTTCAACTGGAAGATTTGGTATGCTTGAACAGGTTAAGGGTGAGTCTGTCAAACTAACAGGGAGAGATACCATTGAACTGACAAGTTCAATAGTGATAAATCCGAGTTAGAGGATACCTACAGAAGTTTAGTTCAGAAATGAAGAAATATCTGAAGGTAAATTGTAGTGATAGACCAAGAGGAGTTAATATCTGAAAAAGATGAAATTCCTAAAGGTGACTCGGAAGCTACAAGAATTGTAGTGATAGACCGAGAGGAGTTAAGATCTGAAAAAGATGAAATTCCTAAAGGTGACTCGGAAGCTACAAGAGTTGTTGAGAAGTGTGTGACATGATTCGATGAAGATGTCAGAAGCTAGAGATAGTTAGAGACATGAAGATTGAAGATGTCAGAGAGTGTTGAAGACTTTGTGGAAAAGGTGTTCTATACAAGAAGACAAAAGAGCTTAACAGAATCAAGATCGAAGACTACTCGGGTGACAACATCTCCGGTGGAGCCAGAGCTATTGTCAAGGGGGAGTCTGTTGGTGCATCGAAACTAGAGCTATTGTCAAGGGGGAGTCTGTTGGTGCACGTTTGGTGACAACAGCTTCTAGTTTGTAATAGTTAGGTTTAGAAGTCATTTTGTTAATCATTGTAATCGTTAATTTAAGTTTTGTCTGTGTATTTTGTAGATTCGTACGAACTTGTAGGTTTGTACGAACTTAGAGTATGTACGAACTTGTAGGTTCGTACGAACTTAGATGTTCGTACGAACTTGGTAGGTTCGTACGAACTTAGAAGCAGCTAAGTTCGTACGAACTTAGTTGCCTATAAATACACAAGTCCGAAAAAGTTGGTTTTTGAAGGAGTTTAGGAACTGGGTTTTTACAGCTAGGTTCGAATACTCTGTGTAACTTCGAATGTAACCTCGTTTACATTCAATAAAAGTGATATTTATACTCGTTTGTTATCGTTTTGTTTATGTGAGGATTCCGCACTCACATAAACGTTATTACCCCGTAGATTCAAGCCCGAAGGGGACTTTCAAGTGTTGTAGTGGTTCAGTAGCATCTTTTATATATAGTTGAAAACGGCAATGTAAATTTCAAGTCCCAATTTTTATGTTTGTTGGAAGTCTTTCTGGAAGTAGTCTCTCTACTCTCGGATAGAAATATAATTATCTACATCTTACCTCCCTCATATCTCGTCAATGACGAAATTTAATATTATTGTTGTTGATTATGATCGAATTAATTAAAGGGTATATTTGATTTAAAGTTGCTTAAATTTCAAAGAATGTCAACATAGGAAACAAAATAAATTATTTTGTACACTAAAAAGATATCAAAAGGTATCACCTGTATCTAATCTAAAAAAATATGAGTTGCCATCATTTAACAACCACATACATACTTTTGGCCAACCGAATGAGTATTTGTACTCTTATTTCCGTTGTGTTGTTGTAAACCAATGCATTTCATACTTCCTATCGTATCTTATAGAGTATCACTTTTTTCGCTTAGTCCAAGTACCTTTTTAGGGCCTTGTATTAGTCGAATGTTTAAGACTTCCGCAACTAAATGTTTGGGCCGTTTAGTCAAAAAAAAAAATTGATGTAGAAGTACTTTTTATTATCTTATGTGTTTTAATTTTTTTATTAAAAACGGTAAACTTTCAAAGTAAAAATATAACAAAATCACCTTTTTCTCATTGCATGTATCAATTAATTATTTCATTTTAAAAAACACCATTTTATTTTATACATTTAGGGGTAACGATTACTGATTTACAGGTAATCTATTATCGATGACTTGTCATATAAAAATTGTTAGATTCTAACATATCAAGACATGCAAGCAACGGAAGCAAAAACGAGTTTTACAAATAATAAAAGGCATGCAAAGCTAGAACTCCATTAGGGGATCTCATTTGAAACCTTTTATGGAACATAAAATGAGTAGGGGCAGAAACTCCACCAGAAGTTCTCTATCGGTGATCCACGTGTATGATACTTTGACACAACTCGGGTGTTAGCCTACACCTCCTTATTCTTCTTGAGTCCAAACCAAGATGACACCAATGAAACCCTTTGATATCGCCTAAATTAGACATATTTATAGGGTCGATATCGATCCGATTTGTATATTATTTTAGTCATTTTATAAACTTTTAATACTTAATTAGTCTAGTTTAGTTTCAGGTTAATAATCGAGAAGAGATCGAGAAGAGTTGAAGAAAATATCAAGAAAATAGTGATTTTGCAACTTTTGCGAGGTTCCACGGTTTTGACCATAACTCCCTCATACGAACTCCGATTGAGGTGATTCAAGTGACCAAATTCTCGGAACTCAGAGGGCTACAACTTTCAAAAAGGGACTTAAGGCTAAAAATGTAAAGCACCCGCCGGGTAGGCCTAGTACCCGTCGGGTACTCATCAAATTCCAGTTTCAAGCCTAGCCGGGTACAGAACACTCATCCGGGTGGGGAGGCCATAGTACCCGTCGGGTACTTGCATTTCCTACCGGGTAGAAGGGTCAGTTAAGCCTTTTTGGCCTAAAGTATACCCTAAACCCTAATTATCATGAACTTGTTGATTAACCACGAATTAAGGACGATTTTGGGAGCTTTCAGAAAGCTTTTGGGGATACCCTAAGCAATTGATTCCTATTGTAATTATCATAGAAGTTAGTGTTTATTTATTTTCATTTGAATCTTATTAGTTTATGTTTAGTTCGTTGTTTTAATCAATTATGAATTATTCTTGGATTATTATTGTTTGTTTGATTGAACCTGTGACAATAGGTTAAATTCTTTATGTTCATCTAGGCTAATAACCCTAGATGTTGAACTTTTGATATTTAGGTTTGTTTATTTGTATGATTTGATGTTTAATTAAAGAACGATTTGTGTTTGATTATTTAATCTATTCAATTGATGTGGTGTTTGTTTCAATGAGTGAAAACTCTTGCATGTAATATTACACTTACGTGATTAGGAATCTTGTGCGTTTGATTGGAGACAATAAATGAATTGAACTAGGTTATTGGATTATAATATGGGTGAATCATATTTAGAGACATCTTATATGATTAGTAATCTCTAGGACACTAGGATTATATAGATTAAATCATCAAGTTAATAGATATGATTGATCATAGTTGGAATTGATAATTTGTCAAAGGCACTTGCACTTTATAATCTCAGTTAAACGATTACATTGTGAAAACAAGTAATTTAGATTAACAATTCTTATACGTTTAATACATTTCTATCTATTGTCCAACTCTAGGGGATAAAAAGTCTAGATGAACATGCTTCTACCAATTGGTTAACTTATCAACTTAGTTGTTTTAGTTAATATAAATATCTTTTTTTCGTTAAGAGGCACAATCCTTTTACCATAACTATAGATTAGATAAATAAAGCTCAAAATACACATCAACTGTTCTTGTAAGAGACTACCCGGTAGACTTATCACTACTATACTACTATCCGGTTAGGTACACTTGCCTAGTTGTGTAATAGTTAGCTTTGACTTGTTTTACTAATTTTTATAACTAGATAAATACACATCACCCTCCTTACAAGTACAGACTCTTAGGATTTGTAGAAGAACTCACAAAATATATGTATTATTTGATGTTTAAAAGCAAGTCTTAGGAGAGGTTTCAAAGAACTAGTTGTTGTTGTGTGTGTGTAAAACCGTGAGATAGAAAGGGAGAGATGTGGTGAAAAAAATATGCCATGAATGCATGGGAATAAGAGGAATACAATCCCTCAAAAGTCATCGAACCTCCTTGTTGGTACATGTTGTGACAACAACTTCTATTGTGAAATAGATTAGTTTTTGTAATTTGTCTTTGTTATTAATAAATGAATATTTTGTTATATGATGTGTATTAATTAATTGAAATAATATTTAAGTTATGTTTTGTGTAGGTTCGTACGAACTTAAGTCAGGTACGAACTTGAAGGTAAGTTTGTACGAACTTAGAAGCTGCTAAGTTCGTACGAACTTAGCTGCTTATAAATACAAAGTTCGAAAATATTATTTCTAAGCTTCTACGAACTGAGTTATCAGCTAACTAAGTTCGAATACATTATCCTAGTTCGAATACGTACGAAGTAAGGATTTCTTAGTGATATAAACATGTTTTAAACACTTGTATCATTTCTTAGAGTATTCTGCACTCTAACAAGCGTCGTTACCCCGTTGGATCTGTTCAAGCGGAACCTTTAATTGGTATCAGAGCTATAAACTTGTTGTTTAGGTTTGGGGTAAAGAAATCAAGTGATTACGAGAGTTTGGACCGTTAAAATTGTTGTTTTTTGCTTCCAAACTTGTTTATTATCACTTTGTACGGTGTATATTAAGTTTGGCCGGTTGAAAGTTACTCAGATCTTAGATCTATAAATATGAGTTTGTTCAACAGCTTACGTTCGAACTTGTACGGCTTTTTGCTTTTTGTTCGAACTTGTACGAAAGCATCGTACGAACTTACTGAAAATATCCCACAAACTTACAACTGTACGAACTTACAGCTGTAAGTTCGTACGAACTTAACCTTCGAACTTGTAAGTTCGAATAGTTTGAATTTCTTGTCAGTCAAGTTCGTTTAACTAGTTCGTTTGACTAGTTCGTTTGACCATTCGAACTTAGGTAATCTAAGTTCGTACGTACTTGTCCAGGTTGACTTTTGTTGACTTTTCATAAAGATGTTGAATCTTAACAAGATGATAGAGATGGATCACGAGGTCGGTAAGTCCGCCGCACCACCGAAACTTCTGAAAGGAGAAGACTATTTCTGGTGGTGGGATCGATTTGAATCGTTTGCGAAATTTCACGACATCCATATGTGGTTGTGTATTAAGGATGGTTATGACACACCCACTTACGAATATGAAGGCAAAACTAAGTTGTGTCCTTATTCGATAATGAAGGATGAGGACAAGAAGATGTATGAGGCAGAGAACAAGGCGTTATCTGCTATTACAATGTGTCTTCCCCAAGAGATCAAACACACTTTTAAACGCTATGCCTTTGCTAAAGAGCTTTGGGAAGTGTTAGAAAAGAGGTTTGATGGAAATGATAAGATTAAGGAAAGTAGAGCTGACCTGCTGACTAAACAGTTCTATGTTTTCAAACATATGAAAGGCGAGTCATTAGAGGAGATTATCACTAGATATTACCATCTGATGACTGAATTGGATAACAACGGTCTTTCATTTACTGAAACTGTAAGGAGCAATAAACTTCTTGAGGCGTTACCGTCAAAGTGAGACATTTACACTTTGATGATCAAGGAAAGCAATGACTATAAAACTATAACGCTTGATGAAGTAATAGGTAAATTGCGTGTTTATGACTTGAACATGCAGCGGAAAGAGACAAGATCCGATCAGGTTCAGGATCCTAGCGTTTACCACGGTAAACGGTTTGATTCTGTTGCGTCAACAAGTAATGGTGTTGCAGCTTTTTATACTGGCGAGGCTGAGACAGACTCGGCTATCAGAAATTCTGGTAGCAATGTTTGTTACATTGCCTCATATGAAGACTCAAGGATTGACAGGAAACTAAAAACTGGGACATCAAATGGTTTAAAATCAATGCCCATGAGCATCAAATCCGCTGAAGAGGAAGATTTGTCATACCAGATGAGTGGATTGTCATGAGGGCATCTAGGAAGAATGACACTTATGTGATGGACATGAGTGTTGCTGAATCATCTCAAGAGTCGACATGTCTGATATCCAAAGCCTCTAAAACTGATTCACAATTGTGGCATAGGAAAATGGCCCACTTGCACTTCAGAAAGATGAATTTCATAATAAAAAATGGACTAGTGCAAGGTGTACCATTGCAGAGATTTGGGTTAGAGGATAAGTGTCTGCCTTGTCTGAAATGAAAACACCACAAGAAACCTCATAAATCCAAAATTCAAAATTCCATTGCCTCAACTTTTGACCTCCTTTACATGGATTTGTTCGGTCCGGTGAATGCAAGGAGTATAGGTGGTAAACATTACTGCTTAGTTGTCACTGATGACTACTCGCGATTTCCATGGGTATTCTTTTTGGGATCAAAGGATGAGACAGCTGAAATGCTGATGACATTCTTTACCCAAATTGAACATCAATATGGTCGAGGAGTCAAGAAAATTAGAAGCGACAATGGCCTAGAGTTCAAAAACTTGGTGTTGAACATCTTTTGCTTAAGCAAAGGAATTCAACATCAGTTTAGTGCACCCTATGAGCCATAACAAAATGGAGTCGCTGAAAGAAAGAACAGAACCTTAATTGAAGCAGCGAGGACAATGCTGGCTGATTCAAAGCTTCCTATCATCTTTTGTGGGGAAGCAGTGAATACAGCTTGTCATGTGCTTAACAGGGTTTTAACCGTCAAAACACATAACAAGACGTGTTATGAACTTCTAAACGGTCGAAAACCAAACCTTACTGGTCTTGAACCCTTTGGTTTTCATTGTACATTATTAAAGACCAATCAACCAAAATTTGGTGAAAAGGCTAACGATAGATTTTTCCTAGGTTATGAAGCCGGTTATCCAAGCAAAAGGGTCTTCAATAAGACATCTAGTAGAGTTGAGATTATTTATAACATACAAGTCACATCTTATACTCTAGCAGTAGAAACAGGACCAGAGTGGTTATTCAATTATGACGCTGTCTTCAAATCTTTTAATCTTCCTATCCTAAGTGAAGTTGACACTTTTGGATTAGAACATGTAATACTGGACGATGGTGAGACCAATGGTTTTGCACCAAGATCTAGTGTTCCTAGTTTAGAAGACTCAACTGGTAAAGGGAAAGAAATTGTTGCTGATCCTATTGCGAATAGTGATCCAAGTCTAGATGACATCTGTTGATACATATTAGAGTGTCTGTCAGTTGGTCAAGTCTGTAATGTGTCTGTGTATGTAATAGACTTAGAATAATTACATTTTCTGTGTACTGCGACACAGTGCTTGTGTCGCACTAGTTGTAGTTGCGACACAGTGCTTGTGTCGCAATTGTGACCTCTGCGACACAAGGCTTGTGTCGCAATTGTGACCTCTGCGACACAAGGCTTGTGTCGCAGAACGGCCAGACAGTTTAGTATAAATACCCTTGTTATAGATATTTAGGGTAAGACATTTTCCAATCATTTTATTCTCTGTATTTGGCTGCTACACTGTTTTTGTTGAGAATATTTTGGGGATTGGTGCATATAAAGTTTTGTTTTCATTTGATTATCATTTATTACAAACTTTATATCTTTTGCTTTGTCTTCTTGTCTTCATTAACCTTATGATTTGAGTAAAGATCATCCTTTGGGATCCACAATTGGTATCATAGCCAATATCTATGATTGATAGTGGTTTCAAATCATTTAGTTAAACTTTTATGCATTTTCTTGATCATTTGACATTTTATTAGTGTTTGATCTTCTTTATTGGTGCTATATAGTTGTTTTGTAGTGTTTTTGAACCTAGAAAGCTGTATCTTTATTGGTTTTTGGATAAAAAACATTTAGGGTTCGAAAATCTGTGTTTTTGAGGCTTGTTCGTACTGACAGCGCCGTGTTTGCGACACAGTGTGCGACATAATATTGTGTCGCTATAGGGTTTCAGCGACCTTAATACTGCGACATAGTGTTGCGACACAAGGTCTTCAGCGACCTTAATACTGCGACACAGAACCTGCGACATAACACTTGTGTCACTGTCTGCTCAGTTGCGACATAATAATTGTGTCGCTGCTAGTCTTTTTGCGACATAGCCTTTGCGACATATCACTTGTGTCGCATTTTACAGTTTTTCAAATTTTTTGAACAGTCATTTTCTACTTCATTACCATGTCTACTTCTACTTCACTTCAACAGGTTGGAGCAATGCTGAAGCATTCAAGTGAGGTGGGTTCTACAAACAAACCACCAATGTACACTACGGGCATGAACTACTTAGACTGGCGTCAACGGTTTGAAGCTTTTGTATCTTTCAACGATGCTGAGATGCTGATCTATCTTGAAGAACGATATGAACGTCCTGTTCGAACCGGTATATTTAATGGACATATTCCTGAAAAGTCCATCAAATCAATGACTCCTGAAGAGTGTAAGGCCTTCGATACCGAACGAAAGACCTATTCTGCGATTACTATGGCCTTACCTTAACAGATCTTGAGACAACTACGCCATCACAAGACCGCTTATGATTTATGGAAAGGGTTTGAGAAGAAATGTGGTGGTAGTGATCAGTACAAACGAAACAAACTGGATCTGGTTAAGAAACAGTTTGAGGTCTTTGACATGTTACCTACTGAGTCTCTGGAAGATATGTGTAGTCGATATTCTCAGCTCGTAAGTGAATTGGTTGAGGGAGGAGTAAATCTCGACAAAACTGATGTAAACAAGAAGCTTCTGGGTTCATTACCAAAGAAATGGAATACACGCGTGCTGCTGATGGAAAAAGACGAGGATATAATGGATATGGAGCTTGATGATCTAATTGGACAGATTGCTGCTGACCTCTTGGACATGCAGAAGAAGGAGACTAAGGCTACTGCACATATTCAAAATCCCATGTTATATGGTGTGGATGTTCCTGCTGCAGCAAATCAAGCTGCTGGGGCTGCATTCTTTTCTGGGGGTTCTGGTGCTCCTAACTTATCTGGTGGTTTTGGATATACTACCACAAACTCTGCTAGTGGGGGTGGTACTTACTCCAATCTTAAAGGAGCATCTCCTGCAGTTGCTTAGGAACATGCTGCTGTATTCACCGCTTTCCTGTCAGCATATGATGATTTCCTATCAAACAAGAACAACACGGTGAATATGACTGAAGAAGATTTCAGTCAAATCGATCAAGAAGAGCTTGAAAGAATGGATTTGAAGTGGAGCATGGCTATGCTCACAAGACGCGTCAAGAATTTCTTGAAAAAGACTGGGAGGAAGAACGTCACTGATCCGGAAGAGAAGGGTCTTGGATTCAATAAGAGCAAGGTAAAATGCTATCAATGTCACAACTATGGACACTTTGCTCGTGAATGTGACAGAAAGAAGAATCCACCTTCCGGTTTGTCCAAGCCCTCTCAGTCCAACTCATCTGAGAAGACCAGATCTGATGAAAAAGCGATGGTTTCCGCTGCGCTACTACTTTCCAACAATGCTTGGGAATGGTCTGACCCAGATGAAGATGATACAGAACGGGCACTAATGGCTGAAGTGCATGAGGTAAATGATGAACCCTTATCTTGTGTATCATGCATTAAATTAACTAACCAGCTAAATAGGTATAGAGAGGATACCACACGCCTTAACACTGTCATAGAAAATTTAACTGAAACAAATAATATGTTACGGGACAGTGATAAGGCCAGTGGTCAAAAGTTAAAAGCTGTTTTGGAAGAGAAAAAGGAACTAAAAGCTAAAATTTTTGAACAACAAGATGAAATTGGTAGCTATGTTGATATGCTATCATCTGTTAAAAGGGAACTTGTTGAATCTCAAACTGAAGTTCTAAATTTGAAGAAAAAGCTTTCAAACTTTTCCACATCCTCTCTAGTCTTTGATGAAATCCTACAGGCACAGAGGACTGATACTAAGAGTAAGGCTGGACTTGGTTTCCACCAAGTCCCCCCTCCTAAGGATTATCTTCCTATGCCTGTTAGGGATAATGTCAATGATATGATGCCTATCTTTACAAAGATAGATGTTAAACCTGTCAAACCTGTTGTTAGATTCAATATAAGTAAGCCTGAGCTAGTTAAGGCTGAAAATGTCATCATTGAATGTGAACAACCTAAAACTAGTAAGCCCGAGCCTATTAGGACTAATACTAGTGAGTCTGACACAATTAAGACTCAAAAGGTTGAGAAAGTTAAGATTGTTAAGGATAAGATTCCTCAGACTGAACTTATTAAATCTGAAATATAGTTGAGCCTAAATTAGGAAAGACTCTTTCTGTGCTTCCTCGTATTATTGAAGAGGAAATTGAAATTGAGGATATAACTGATCAAGAGTATCGACCAGTTAAGAAAAACGTCAAGCCTGAAAATCATATAATTACTATCGAACAAAGAGAACATGCTATAACAAAAGGAAAAGGTAAAGCTATGGCTGAACCTCAAAAGAAGATTGTTTCTAAAACGATTAAATTAAATAAATCTTCTAAAATTTCAACTACAGCATCTGCTGCTGTTGAATGCTCACACAAGTGTGATTGTTCAACACATGCTTCTTTTGGTCGAGCTCATCGGTTTGTTCCTAAATCTCAATCTTGTTTTGAGCAACGATCTTGCTTCTACTGCAAGAAGCAAGGTCATTTGATAAATAATTGTCATGTGCTTGCAAAGAAACAGTCTGGGAAACAGGTTTCTCAAGTTTCAAAACTTAAAAAACTTTCAAAGAAGCCTATTTCAATGAAATGCTCTAAGCCTACTGTCCCAGCTGTTAAGGTCAACAAAGTTGAGCAAAATACTTTGCAAAACTTAAAGCCCAAAGTTGTTGACCTGCAAGCATCCAAACCAAAACAAGTTTGGAAGATTAAGGAATCTTGCAAAGATTCTACATCTAACAATACCTCATCAGTCAAACATTCTAAACTTTTTGAAAACAAAGTTTTGACTGATGTGGTCATTGTTGATGATGTTACTGGAGTACCCAAGACTATCAAGGCTTGGGTCTCCATTTCTAACTAATGTACCTTGTTTGTGGTGCCGCAGCAACCTGAATCTGTAAAGAATAGTAAATGGTATATCGACAGCGGTTGTTCTCGGCACATGACCGGTGATGTTTCTCTTTTATCTGAAGTTCATGCTTTCAATGGAGGTTATGTGGCCTTCGCTGGTGATAAAGGGGGAGTTATTTCTGGTCAAGGTACGCTTACCAATGGAATGGTAAGCTTTGAGAAGGTAAATTTTGTGGAGCAATTACAACACAATCTCCTCAGTGTCTCTCAAGTGTGCGATAAAAAGTACACTACTACTTTTACAGACACTGAATGTTGTATATTGAAGCCGGGATTTGTGATCCCTGAAGATTGGGTGCTACTGAGGGCACCTCGGGAGCGAGACACGTATATTCTGAACATGAGTACTGTGGAAACTACACAGCTCACGTGTCTTCTTTCTAAAGTTCCCGAAAAAGAATCGTTATTATGGCACAGACGTATGGGACACTTGCACTTTCGCAAGATGAACTACCTGATCAAGAATGATCTTGTGCGAGGTGTTCCCAAACAATCCTTTGGTTTAAATGATCACTGCGTTCCATGCCAAAAGGGCAAACAACACAAGAAGTCTCACAGACCGAAGATGGTGAATTCAACTGAGAAGCCGTTAGAGCTTTTGCACATGGATTTGTTCGGGCCTGTCAGAAAGAAGAGTTTGGGAGGTACTTCTTATTGCTTAGTTGTGACAGATGATTATTCGCGTTTTTCTTGGGTTTATTTTCTGAAGACCAAGGATGAAGTGTCTGAGATTCTCACTTATCTATTCGATAAACTGCAAAATCTTTGTGATTTGAGAATCAAGAAAATTCGGAGTGATAACGGTACAGAGTTTAAGAACTCGATTATGGAATTGTACTGTTTGAGTAATGGTATTGAACACCAATTCAGTGCCGCAAGGACTCCACAGCAGAACGGGGTTGCAGAACGTATGAATAGAACCTTGATTGAGGCTGCACGTACAATGTTATCTGACTCTAAGCTTCCAAGAATGCTTTCTCTCCCAAGTAGAACCGAAGAAGACAGCTGATGCGTTAAAGGATCCATACTGGGTTGAAGCTATGCAGGAAGAGCTTCAACAATTCAACAAGCTGCAAGTATGGACTTTGGTGCCTTTACCCAAGGGTGTTCATCCTATTGGCACTCGTTGGGTATATCGTGTGAAGAAGGATGATCGGGGCGTGGTAATTCGCAACAAAGCACGTCTAGTGGTCCAGGGCTTCACTCAAATTGAAGGTTTGGACTATGATGAAGTATTTGCTCCGGTTGCTCGTTTGGAATCCATCCGCATTTTCCTGGCGTACGCTTCATTCAAAGGATTTCGGGTTTACCAGCTTGACGTTAAGAGTGCATTTCTGTATGGTCAAGTGGTTGAAGAGGTCTATGTCAAACAACCGCGTGGATTTGAAGACTCTGTTCATCCGAACTACGTCTGCAAGCTGGATAAGGCATTGTATGGTCTTCATCAAGCTCCTAGAGCTTGGTATGAACGGCTTGCGACTCATCTTCTGAAGAATGGTTTTGTACGCGGAACGATCGACAGTACTCTCTTCATCATGCATGCAGGGGAGGACTTGTTATTAGTACAGGTTTATGTGGATGACATCATCTTTGGTTCCACCAAGGATGAACTGTGTCGCGACTTCGAGCGGATCATGAAGTCAGAATTTGAAATGAGTGCAATGGGGGAGCTGAACTTTTTCTTGGGCGTACAAGTCGAGCAATCTGCTAAAGGGATTTACATTCATCAGTCCAAGTACGTCAACGACATGCTTACGCGGTATAACTTGACCGACTGTAAATCCTATGGGACGCCTTTAGAGCTGAATCATCACCTTGGTCCAGCGGAAGATGAAGAGGACTGTCCGAAAAAAGATTACCGATCTATGATTGGTTCTCTGATGTATCTCACTGCATCGCGTCCGGACATTGTCTTTGCAGTCTCTCTCTGTTCTAGGTATCAGGCTAAGCCGAAGGTGTCTCATATGAAGGCAGTTACACGAATCTTCGGTTATCTCAAATATAGACCAACCCTTGGTCTATGGTATTCAAATGAGAAAACTTTCGCGCTCTCTGCTTATTCGGACTCGGACTATGGTGGATGCAATATGGATAAGAAGTCTACTTCTGGTGGATGTCAGTTTCTTGGACCTCGGCTTGTATCATGGCAGTGCAAAAAGCAAACGACTGTTTCTACTTCAACCGCAGAGGCTGAATACATTGCTGCTGCCAGTTGCTGTTCCCAGGTTCTTTGGATACAACACCAGTTGCGCGATTACGGTTTACTCTTAACTATGACTCCTATTCATATAGATAATACTGCTGCTATATGCATTACACGTAATCCTGTCCAACATTCTAAGACCAAACACATAGAAATTAGGTTTCATTTCATTCGTGACTGTTATGAAAAACACCTAATTGATCTGGTCCAAATAGATACCCTTAAGCAGAATGCCGATCTGTTCACTAAAGCCTTTTCCCGCGCTCGTTTCGATGAGCTTGTCAACATGATAGGGTTACGTTTCTTTCAACTTCAAAAGTAATATTTGTGACCTTAGTATGTTATGTTCCTAAGCTTGTTTAATTAATTAAAAAAAAAAAAAAAAAAAAAAGAGGTAGTTTTGCAATAGCCATTCTTTGTGTTTCCTAGCATTAAAGAAAAGCAACGTTGCAACATTTGCGAAAGACGTTTAGTTGTGTTTATAAACAACTAGGGATATGATAGTACATTAGGAGACACCCCTCAAACGTCAATCTTAAGTTTTATCCTTGATGTATCAGTAGGTTTATCTCGTATATGTTAAACATGTCCTTACAATCAGCTGTATCACTGCACGATGTATTGGTAGACATTCTCATACTCCTCTTTGAGCAACTAAGAAATCCTCTAATCTGTGTTTATTCTTTTGTGATGACTAACATATGATGTATGACAACGTGTCTTAATTCCTATATATCAGCTTGCCATGCTTTTTGTAAGTCCGTGTCTATTCGGATCGATAACGAGGTTATCTAACGTATTAAGGTGCGGAATCCCTCAATACTTAGTTATAGGATCTATAACGAATTGTTTCACAATTATAGTGAATCGGGTATCTAATTTGCTTCGTATTGATTATTAATCTCAGTTAAACGATCAATACCTAGCCTTTAGAAGGTTTAATAGCTCTGGAAAACTCAGGAAGTTCGTATGTGTGTATAGGCCAAAATTAATTAGGTTTGAAACCTAATTTGTATTTATAACCGTCTCAGTTCGCGGGTCATGGGCTTCTGCGAACTGACTCGGTTCGCAGCCCATTTAGGCCCAGCGAACTGACTCGGTTCGCAGCCCAAATTTGTCCTGCGAACTGACTCGGTTCGCGGTCAAACTTGGTCAACATTTTTCAGCTTTTTGATTTTTCACTCTAAAATGTTTTCCAACCACAGTTTTTCATTTACAATTCAAAACCAATGTACAAACTCGATTACGATTAATACAAGACCTATTACAAACTAGAAAAACTAATTTCAAGCTAGATCTGTTGTCACAAAACATGTCTCAACAGACTCCCCCTTGACAATAGCTCTAGCTGTCTTAGTGTCTTGGTCTTCAAGTTTGTCTTTGGTAATCACTTGTAAATTTTACTTCCAGCATATATCTTCAGCTTGATGCATGTTTTAACCATTGACTGATAGTCTCGAGCAACATCTTCCCATCCTTCAATTGCAGTGATCCTATTCTTGTGTAACATTAATAGGTCAGCCCTTGATAAGTTCATTAGATGTCGTCGATCATAAATCTTTAAGATCTCGCTCTCTTCATACTCTACTTCATCATCATGTACAAACATGAGAGCTTCTCCAGTCACAGAATCAACAGACCATCTCTTCAATTTGGCTAAGATATCTTGAGGCATGGTCTTTAAAGGAATCTGCTGCATGCACTTAACAACTGGATATACTTTCATTTTTCGACGCCTTCCAGTTCTTTTGCTTCTTTCATTAAGTTTTATTGTTTTTCCAACCCTCGGCTTAATTCTTTGAAACTTCAATGATCTACCCTCAGTCCTGATAACCTTCTCTACGTATCGTCCAAAAGGATCATTACTGGGGTTAATCATTTCCAATCTAGCCAAGTCTCGGATTTCAAAACGCGGTAAAGAACTGAAGACTGCAAGCTTCTTTTCAAAGTATTGAACTCCGTCATATCTTTTTATTGCAAAAAGCTTTAAGTCGGCATCGTAATACCATCCTATTATACCCTTTTTAGGTATACGTTTTCCAGTGATATCTACTTCTTTAATCCATGTCTTTTCCCTTTTTCTTTTCAAAGGTCTAAACATCGGATTATTCTTCAATTTCTCAGGAAGTTCATCATCGGATTCAGAATCAGTTGATTCACTTAGATTTTCATCTAAGTCCAAAACTCTTTCTCCATCCTCATCCTGAAAGATAACATTTGTCTTTGAGGGGCTTACTATGTGTTCATCGATGTCAGCATCAAGATCTACACCTTCATCTAGCCCAGACTCCGAGACAGAAGACCAATCTTCAGGAGGTACAAACTCTCCCTCCTCTAGATCATAATCAATGTCTTCATCTATCTCATCAAGTATATCATTATCAGAATCGGATAGATCTAGCACTTCCAAACCTATATTGGGCCATACACAAATAATCATTAATATTCTAAATCCTTTCATTGATTTCCCTGAATCAATCTAAGGAGTTCCATATTAATCAATAGCAATTAATATCATAAATTCTTTTATTGATTTCCCTGAATCAATCTAAGAATTTTCTTATTAATTTCTTTGTGTATCTCGAATACATTATATGAACTTATAAATCTTTCATTGATCTTAACGTATAATTACAATCAATCTAAGATTTCAAAAGTCTTATAATACCAGTCGTTGACGGACCAGTCGGCTCTCTATCATCTTGTGAGTTGGGATCATCATCTGTGTCCTTTCGCCTTTTACTTAGCTCTTCATCATCCTTACAGGCCTCATGACGCCGTTTCCTTATCAGCTCATCTTCGTCTCTGGCAACTTGATACGCCATAATCTCCCCCTGAGACGGCTGTCCCGTCAACAAACGGTTGACTATGCGTTCCAAACGGTCAATCTGTCGCTTTTGATCAGCAGATTCACTTAATAGAAGCGCATGTGATCTCAACAAGTGAGTCGTTGAAGCACTTTGAGTACTAAGGATAGCTGCAAGTTTGAGATTCTGAAATTCCAAAGCTTTAACCCGCAGTTCCAAAGTAGTGACACGGTCAGAAGTCCGAAGAGGAATGGCAGTTGCTGATTCAGTTGCAGTATCAGATGAGGGAAGATGTTTACCAATGAGAGCAGCAACATCAGCCAATAACAACCGTGCTGTGATAAGGCTGGCCTTAGTAGATTGAAGAATAAGAGGCTCCGAAGCAGCAGGCCTTGGCACAGGAGAAAGTGATAAAGTAGGCATTGGTGGCGGTGATGGTGTTGTCAGTACCGCAGGACGAGATAATTCGCCAATAGTCAATTGAGCAGTTGAAGAGCGAATGCGTTTGCGGCGGCTGGTTTGAAGAGGTAAAGCATCGTCCTCCTCAGAATCTTCATCAACCAAACTGTAATCAGGATCACGATCATCAACTTTGCGTTTGCCCTTTAAGGCAGGATCCATGATTAGTCTTGAACCTTGACGAATCATTCCTGAAGGAAGTCCCGTCAAAAAGGAAGGAGAAGGATCATCATCACTATCCTCATCCTCAGTATCAGATGCAGTGGCACCATCCTTGCTAAAAGCACTAGACGGTCCAGCATCTTGATCAGCTGAAACCCGTTCACCCTTAGGTTGAACAACCTCTGGGTCGACGGTTTCGATTGCCTGAAAATTTTTCACCTCAAGTAAGAGTGGATCAGTGGCATCATCGTTCTGAATAAGAACCTCATGTAATACTTTAGCAGCAACATCAGGTTGAGCTGCTTGGTTCAACACATCTTCTATAAGCTCGTGCGGGCCGGGCTGTGGAGCAACAACCGCCGGCTGAGCTGGAACTTGTGCTGGAGGGGGTGGTTGAGGTTGCAGTGGAGCATCGGCATCCAACCATCCATTGTTTGGTGGAGTTACATAATGTTCATCAAGAAGATGACCAAAAAGATCACAAGCTTCCGGCTTGATCTGATCCGGACGACGAGAAGAATTAAGAAAACAAGCGTTGTATGTTCGAAGTCCGATCCTATCCACATGCAAATCTGACTGAATATTCAGCAATCCAGGAATGCGTTGAAGTATAATGATCATGCAAAATCGTGGATAGAGCATAAACTTGGAGCGAACAGCTCCAATGATCTGCCCAATAAAAGAGCTAAAAATGTATGAGGAAAAATTGTATGGTTTATTATAAACCAGTGACAGTAAACCAGATAACAGCTCGGGGCTCAATTCATCGTATCCGCCCTTCTTGTTCCCGAAGATTGTCACAATAATATGGAACAGGAACCTCCATTGGCCAAGAACAAAGGCCTTGATAAATTGGCGTCCACGCTTAGGACCAGAATAACCCATTCGACCGAGTGCACCCTCTATGAAATCCGAAGAATACACGGATGGCCCAGCTTCCTGCTCGACGGTACCCAGATTTAGAATCTGTCTTAGATCGTCAGCAGAGAAGACAACTGGATGACCATTAACCCTAGTACAAATGACTGGAGGGTTTGCAGCAGCATTGAACTCAATATTATTCCAGAATTGAGTCAGCACGTCACGCGACAGAGGTGGAGATTTAGTAACAGCATATCGAATTCTCGAACGTGCCAAATATGTTAGAATCTCAGTGAAGCGTTCAGCTCCACGCTCATTGACATCAAGATTAACAAGAATGTTATGACCCGGAGCAAATGAGCGAGCAGCCATTTCTGTAATCAAAAGAGTTACACGAATGGTAAATTCCCCATCAAGATAAAATGCCGTAACGAACAGTAATTAATTCTAAACATTGATGTATTGTGAACAAAGATTGTCACCAAACATCTAAGTTTACTATTAATTACTAACGTAATTTACTGAACTTAATTGAACTATTAAGCGTACAAGACTTAAATTTTCAATTATATTCTCTAAATTATATATAGTTCGCTAGTTATAAAGCATATCCTGAACAGTCATACCGCTGATCGAATATCGGGACACGCCGCACGACTACATTTGAGTCGGAAGTCTTTCGACATGATAGAATAGAAAATATGCTGTCACGAATACGTATTTTACTTATAAGCGAAAGCTCTTAAGTCGAAACGTATGATAACAAAGTCAGACTTATTAATTATTTGTAAACATAAATGTCGCAAATCGAAAATAAGTCTAAATCATGATAAAATGTAAACTAAACAGATTAAGCAAAGTCAATAGTTTAGTTAGCTTCGCAGTCAACAAAGTCAATCCGGTGGGGTTCGCTTCGCAGTCAACGAAGTCAACCAAGTGGGTTCGCTTCGCAGTCAAGCAAAGTCAATCAAGTGGGTTCGCTTCGCAGTCAACGAAGTCAACCAAGTGGGTTCGCTTCGCAGTCAAGCAAAGTCAATCAAGTGGGTTCGCTTCGCAGTCAACAAAGTCAACCCTGTTGGGTTCGCTTCGCAGTCAACAAAGTCAACCCTGTTGGGTTCGCTTCGCAGTCAACGAAGTCAACACCTGGGTCACTTCGCAAGAGGGATTTGCGAACTGAGATTGGATCTCAGTTCGCAGGAGCGTATCCGAGCCCAATCAATTTCAAAATCAAAAATTAACTCGTGTTTGTGCAATCAGATGTTAGCAGCATGTTCAACAGAGATCGATTTAACAAGATTAAAGAATTTTATACGCTAATTATCACAGTGTTGAAATTAATTAGGGAAAGCAAAACCGAAACTTATAAAATCCAATAATCGATCGATTAATCATGAAATACTGAATGAAATCAAGTGAAACATACCTTAAAAGATGCGCAAGAAGAAGATGATAATAATATACGGAGTGAAAAGCGGATCCCTGTTTGTAAAGTTCCAAAATCGAAGAAAAACTTCGTTTCGCTTCGCAAGAACTCGAATCGCAAGTTTTGGGTTCGCAAATTGAAAAGTGAGATATGGACCCGTTGACTCTGACTTTTATACAGTAATTCACTTTGCCGATTTCGGTTTGCAAGAGTGTGGGTTCGTGGATTTGGTTTCGCAGATCTGGGTTCGCAGATCTGGGTTCGTGGATTTGGTTTCGCAGATCTGGGTTCGCAGATCTGGATTCGCAGTGGACTTTTACCTTTTGTATTTTTGTATTTCAAGTTTAATTTGCAACTTTGACTTGTCAACCATGCAAATTAAATTTCAAATATAACAAACAAAAATTGTCCATTCTATTAAATCCACAAATCGTAATTGAACGATTAAGTGTACGAACTTAATTATCAATGATAATCATTAAAGTCTCAAATTATAACTTATCACATAAAGTTAATAATTATCCACAAAGACAGTTAATAATTATAACTGTGTGCTTTAACTTGTCACATAAAGTCTCAAATTAAAGTATATATAACTTATTACCAAACGTCATAAGTCGTATATTGTGAATATGCTTTTACATGTTCACATTTAAGTCGACACGTCTAAGCATGTTAGCTTATAACTGATTATTAAAATAATAATCCACAGTTCTTAAGCTGTAAACGAAACCAATTGCATTTTTGTCACATCGAAACAACACGGAATACCAAGGCATATTTAAATTGAATTCCAAAGGATCAAAAATAAGAAAGACACATGAACATAGGTATCGAGTACCATTTTATTAATGACACAACTATTACAAATGCTGAACATTAATAGTTAAATCTGCTAAGGGATCATATTAGAAAGAATACACAGTACTTTAAGATTTAAAAAGTCTTGGAAGATTGGTAGTATACATACCATATGAAATTCACGAGTAGTGACACTTAAGTACAACTTAACCAATTGTCAACTTATATTTATGAAAGTATATCTTGGTTACCTATCTCCACAACATATATCATGTTCATTAATCATACATTTATAGTAATTGAGAACAAATGATTCATCAATCATGAAAATGTTCAAATATCACAGACAGTTCAAGACGATTACCGATATTATGATCCACATAAACAAAGTCTACAATGATTTCATAGCAAGCCTTTATTGTTGGTATGTACATTACCTAATGTGAGTCAAACTATGATATACTGAGAATTCAAGTAAAACACATAACACTGTATCTTTCAGATTCAAGGTAGAGGTTACTAAATGATGTTCCTTTCGAAGCATATAACATACCCTTGAGTTATTTTAATATCTGACAAACATCAAAGCTATTTTGAAGATACTAGTGGTTCTAGATCTGTACTTAGTACAACATAAGATCCCTTAGTATGAACAAGATAAGTTTGAAACCATTGGCAAAACTAAAGGAGCCAGGTCTGTACATAGTACAACAAAGTCACTAGTAGTTTTGCTAATAGTCATAATTCTTACTATTTGTCTTGACATAGTTTCATAGATCTTTGATAACAGTGCATGGTTAGACTATCATTCAACAATTAAGACTTATGTCATACATCACATAGCGGATCACACTAGATAACATACAGAAGCATTATTACTTATTATAGGCTCAGAAATCATATCAGAATTTGCCTATCAGTACATCATATAATGAAGCTGTCTAGATTCAATTCTTCTAAGCAAATGATAACATGTGGAGAGAGGTGTATACTAAAATAAACATAAGTAAATGCCAGGTTTTAAAGATGTAGATTTAATGTAACTACCTAGAATCTACTAACACATCTATCCAAAGACTTATACTTATTGTTATTAAGCATTTTCCTCTAACGTTTTCTAAAAGAAAGAAATACAGAAAAAATAAAAGAAACTACTAAGTAGAACATACTCCTTTGGAAGACAAATTATTCTGGATTCCTCATTCCATTTAGTTGAAGCAATGTCTCAAAACGCGTCCTGTCGAAAGCTTTGGTATACAAGTCTGCCAAGTTATCAGTTGAGGGAACTTTGACTAACTGTATAAGCTTTTTCTCAGCACAGTCTCTGATAAAATGATGACGTATGTCAATGTGTTTCGTCTTGCTGTGCTTTACAGGATTATTGGTAATTGACATGGTGGATTCGTTGTCAATCATCATTGGGGTATTGGTTAAATTTAACCCATAGTCTCGCAGTTGCTGTTGTATCCATAGAACTTGGGAACAACAGCTGCCGGCAGCAACATACTCAGCTTCACATGTAGAAATGGCGACTGAGGTTTGCTTCTTGCACTGCCAAGAAACCAGTCTACCCCCTAGGAATTGACATCCACCAGTTGTAGACTTTCTGTTCTGATTGCATCCTCCATAATCAGAATCAGTGTAAGCCACAAAGTCTAAGTCTCCATCAGTCGGATACCAAAGTCCCAGCTTCGGCTTCCCTTTGAGGTAACGAAGAATTCGCTTAACAGCTTGCATATGAGACTCTTTAGGATTGGCTTGATATCGTGCGCAGACACATACTGCAAACATTATATCCGACCGCGATGCAGTAAGATACATTAGTGATCCAATCATGGCCCTATAAAGAGTAGGATCCACGTCTCTATCACTTGATGTATCAGGACCAAGTCCATGAGCTTCTGGTAAAGGGGTATGATAAGTTCGAGCTTCATCCATCTTGAATCTTTCTAACAGCTCATTTGTATATTTATTTTGATGAATGAAATACCCATCTTTCTTTTGATCGACTTGCAATCCTAAGAAAAACGTCAGTTCTCCCATAGCAGACATCTCAAACTTGTGTTTCATGACTTGTTCAAATTCATTACACATCCTTTCGTCAGATGACCCAAAGATGATGTCGTCAACATAAACTTGAACAAGTAGAAAGTCTCTCTTCTTCCATTTGACAAAGAGTGTACTATCAATTCTTCCTCTTGTAAAATCATTCTCAAGAAGATAATTAGACAGTGTTTCATACCACGCCCTCGGAGCTTGATGTAATCCATATAGAGCCTTATCAAGACAATATACTCTATCTGGATACTTAGGATCAGTAAAGCCCGGTGGTTGAGAAACATACACCGTTTCCTTGACTTTGCCATACAAGAAGGCACTCTTAACATCCAGCTGGAAAACTTTCATTTTCTTAGAAGCTGCGAATGCTAAGAATAACCTTATTACTTCTAGCCTAGCCACAGGTGCAAACACCTCATTGTAGTCAATCCCTTCTTGTTGATTGAAACCTTGAACCACCAGACGAGCTTTATTGCGAATCACGATTCCCCGATCGTCTTTCTTGCACTTAAATACCCATCGAGTGCCAATTGGATAATCTCCAACAGGTAAATCAACCAACTCCCAAACTTGCAGTTTTGAGAACTGAGACAACTCTTCCTGCATTGCCTCGACCCACGAATTGTCCTTTAATGACATTTGAACATTTTTAGGTTCAATTTGTGAGATAAAGCACGAGTAGGAACATCGATTGATAATCCCAGTCTCCATAATGGCAACAAAAAGACTCGAGTACTCCGAAGTACTAGCCCTGGTTTGAACCGATGCAGTTGGATCACCAATGATATTTTCAGTTGGGTGATCTTTGTGAATTCTTGTGGTTATTATCGGCTCAATCACCATATTATCATAAAGATTGGTGCCAATTTCTTCCAATGGTGGCATATCCTCATCAATACTATACATCTCATCAGAAGTTATCGTATCGGTAACTACTGGTGACGTGTCAGTCTCTTGAGTGTTATCCACCGGAGGTTGTTCTGTGGCACTTGATGTTGTATGATTAGGATCCACAGAAGCAGTCGATGTTGGAATGGAGCCAATATCTCCATCACCTGACAATAACTGTTCAGTAAGTACAGGATCAACCGTGTAATCACACAATGGGACATTAAATGACTTAAAAAGATCAGAATAGTCAAATTGCCAATCTAATCCCTTATGTGAGTCATGTGTGTAGCTCGTAACTTCAACGTTATAAACTATTTCCACACGTCCCGTAACTTTATTAAAAACTCGTTTATTTGGTGAGTTAGGCACATAACCTAGGAAATATCCTTCGTCAGCCTTCTCACCAAATTTTGGTTGAGAACTAGTTTTCAATAAAGTACATGAGACACCAAAGGGTTCAAACCCTTTCAAATTCGGTTTCTTATTGTTCAAAAGCTCATAACAAGTCTTGTTATGCTTTTTAACAGTAAGAACCCGATTTAGAACATGACATGCAGTATTCACCGCTTCTGCCCAAAAAATGACCGGAAGCCTTGAATCGGCAAGCATTGTTCTTGCTGCTTCAATGAGAGTTCTATTCTTCCTTTCAGCAACACCATTTTGTTGAGGTTCATAAGGTGCACTGAATTGATGTTGTATGCCTTTCCTTGAGCAATATACATTCAACGTAGAATTTTTGAACTCAGTTCCATTGTCACTACGAATACTCTTCACTCTCGTGTTGTAGACATTCTCTATTAAGTCTAAGAACTCCATAAGAATTCCTGGAGTTTCATCCTTAGACCCCAAAAAGAATACCCACGAGAATCGAGAGTAGTCATCTGTGACAACTAAGCAATACCACTTGCCACCTATGCTTCTTTTGCTTATTGGGCCAAAAAGATCCATATGTAGCAATTCAAATGGCATGGAAATGGAGTTTTTAGTTTTAGACATGTGTGGTTTCTTATGTTGCTTTCCTTTTAAGCAAGAAACACACTTGTCTTCAAACTCGAAACGCGTAGAAGGCACACCCAGAATTAACCCATTCTTGGTTATATAATTCATTTTTCGAAAATTCAGGTGTGCCATTTTCCTATGCCAAAGTATAGAATCTGTTTCTGAAGCCTTGGATAATAGACATGTCGACTCCATTGAAGATGCAGGAATACCCATGTTAATAGCATAGATATCCCTCTTCCTTGGAGCCCTCAAAGAATCCATTTTTCTGGAATAACCAGACCTGGCTTCAGGACTAAGGCCTCTGTATCATTAAATAATACCGGATGACCTTTATCACAGATTTGGGAAACACTCATTAGATTGTGAACCAGTTGTTCAACATAGTTCACATTCTCAAGAGTCAAAGTTCCATTAGACACTTTTCCTTTCCCAGTGATGATTCCACCTTTCTCCCCAGCGAAATTAACTCGCTGCTTCAGTCCTCCTTTGAAGTCCATCAGTAGACTTCAATCTCCTGTCATGTGTCTTGAACATCCACTGTCTACGTACCACCAGCTATCTCCGTTCACAGTTTGTTCCTACACATGATAGTTGTACACAATTAGTCGTCAAGAGGGACCCAAGCCATAACAGACTTGGATCGTCCCTCATCATCAACAAACTTAACTTCTTTAAAGTAACCCTTTTTCCCATCTGGGGCCTGAATTACTTTCGAAGGAGTTCGAGTTTGTTGAGGAACGTTGGTCTTGGGTCTATGAGGTGAATGAGAAACAGGCCTCTCTGACACATTACCTTGGGATTGATGTCCTTGATTACGATTATAATTAAAATTATATTTAATCCCATGTGTACGTGAGGTTGAACCACTCTCATAATGACTATGGTTCCGAGAAGTAGAACCAATCTCAAAATGACTATGGTTGTGATGAGGTGTCCTAAACCTTGACGGTGTTTGGTCTCGAGAATGATTGAAAGTATTATCATTAGAAAACCGTTTAGGTTTAGGTGGAGAAACACTGTGTGTTCCTAACCTTTTCAAAATGTTCACAGGTTTAGATATGGATTGATTGTCCAACCCATTCTTAGAACTCGACCTGTCTACATCCATCTTAGAAGTACCCGGTGACATGTCACTGTCAACTGGTCTATGTTTTGTTTCTGACTTCTTATTGGGACAGCAAGAAGCCACATGCCCTCGTTCATGGCATTTGAAGCACGACATTATCTTCTTAGACTTAACTTCTTTTGCCTTTTTTAAGTTAGTAATTTTCTGAGTTACTGAAGTTTTACTTTCCTGTCCTTTAATATCCTCAACATCTAATTTAGTTTTGCACTCGTTAGATGTTAGGTCTTTAATAACAGGCTTCTCTAACTCAGATATCTCTGACTTATTTATTGGAGTTTTCACAGAGTTAACAGGCACATCTATCATTTCTAAGTCTTCATGAGCCTTAGTGTAATTAGAATTAAAAGGAGGAGGTACATCATGGCAACCTAGTCCAGATCTATCATTTACACTCCGTTGAGAACTAATTATATGATCTAAAGTCAAGGAGGATGTCCTATAACTTTCAATCTTATGATTCAACTCAACTAGTTTCATTTTGGACTCAGATAGCTCGAGCTCTTTATTAGCTACATCTTTGTTCAAGTCTCTTAAGTTTAGATAAAGACCGTCTATTTTAATGGCTTGTTCATTAATAGTATCTCTAAGAGCGATCTTATCTGCCATATTAGACTTAATCTTTTCCTTTAGAGCTAATTTATCCTCACTTAGCCTACGTACATCACTTTTAAGTTGTTCTAATTTCAGATGTAACAGTCCTATGTGATTCAGCATAAACATTTACTTGGGACTGTAAACTAGCAACAAGTTGACATACATCAGTAAGAGTGAGAATATCAAGACATACCCGTTTTTTATCGGTTTGGAGATCAGCCATATGTGCCACAAAATCTTCAGGACATAGATCTTCAGTAGATCCCAAGTCCAGCACATCATCATCAACTGTTGACATCTCAGTAACTTGTGTTTCCACCTGATACTCTTCAGCAGTTGATATGTAAGACGTAGATTCAACCATTTTATCTTGATCTTCAATATCATCCATAAGTGCTTCTTCAGATAAAGCACTCCAGTCATAAGAACCATCAAGCTGTTGAACCACCAAGGCTTTTGATGCTAACGAAGTGCCTTGTCTTACAGGATTTGTATTTTGCTCCATCTTTGGTCTTTGGCATTCCCTAGCAAAGTGTCCGTAATTTTGACAATTATAACACTTCACTTTGGACTTGTCAAAGCCTGGTCTATTTCCCACCACTCTTCTTCCAGTTTTCTTTAGGAAATTTTTGACTCTCCTTGATACCATGGCTAGTTGCCATTGGAGATCCATTTCCTCTAAGTCCTCTGGATCAATTTGATCATAATCTTCATCGAATTGAGCGGGGTCGTTGATCTTCCCTTGGATATAATTCTCGTAAGAAGCAACAAACGAAGCAAGAACAGACAGTTGCTGTTCTGCAGATTTCACACTCATTGGCATTTTGTGTTGCCCTTGAGGTGACTTCTCAGTAGCAGACTTGCTTCGTTTATCACTTCCATCCGAAGCAATAAAGCATAGATCCTCAGTTAGGATTTCACCTTTATCATCTATTCCACCAACCAGTAATGCAGAAGTTGATGCAGATGAAGAATTTGAGAGGCTAGATTTTCCATGGTATAGCTCAGGATCCTGTACCTGATCAGAATCCGTGTCCCTCGTCTTTTTGGTAAAATCATACCCTCGGAGCTTGTCGATAGCCTGCTCTAGGGTCATCTTAGAGTATCTTTCTTCATTATCCTTAATCATCACTCCGTACATTTCCCAATTAGGAGGCAAACCCTCAAGGAACTTGTCGGTTTTCTCCCTATCAGTACAGAAAATCTCATGGTCATCCAATTCACTAAGGAGATGGTAATACCTAGTGACATAAGCATCTAAGTCTTCTCCTTTCAAGGTTTTAAAGACGGTAAATTGTTTCTTCAACAGACTCCTTTTACCTTCTTTCACTTGTGGACTACCCTCGCATCTTTTCTCAAGAGCTACCCAGAGCTCTCTAGCAGTGTGAAAAGATTTGAGTTGATGATTAATTTCTCTTGGAAGACTCATCTTGATCGACGAATGAGCTTTGTTCTCAGATTCATATTCCTTCTTTTGCTCATCGTTCATCCGACTATAAGGAATAGCCACAGTCACATTCTCAACGACTTGGGTAGGAGCAGTGTATCCATTTTTGATGCATTCCCAAATTACCAAATCATGGAATCTACAATAGGATTCAAACCTATCTTTCCATCCATAGTAATTTTCTAGTCTGAGCAATTTAGGTGGAACATTCGATTTTCCAATCTCATGATCCATCTCAATCATTCTACTTAGGTCTGACATCTTTGCAAATCACAAAACTTTCAAAAATCACGAAAACAGAAACTCAGTTCGCAGGATGAGAACTCAGTTCGCAGCCAACTCGGTTCGCAGGGTGAGAACTCAGTTCGCAGCTAACTCAATTCGCAGAACAGAATTTCAGTTCGCAGGCCACTCGGTTCGCAGAACCAGAACTCAGTTCGCAGGCTCACTCAGTTCGCAGGCTGAAATCTCAGTTCGCAGCCTAGATTCAGTTCGCAGACTAGATACCCAGTTCAGTTCGCAAACTCGGTTCGCAGA
The DNA here is from genome assembly GCA_963921325.1 of Logfia minima. Classification (NCBI taxonomy): domain Eukaryota; kingdom Viridiplantae; phylum Streptophyta; class Magnoliopsida; order Asterales; family Asteraceae; genus Logfia; species Logfia minima. The sequence goes on from OY992766.1 coordinate 12,002,214, forward strand.
ACCCTAATCTCACTTCGCAGAAACGGCTGTAATCCCCAAAAACGTAAATTTTTAGGTTTTTGAACGTCTAAACCCTAAGATTTCGAACGTACACGAACCTAAAAACTTCCAGAACCTGATTTTGGTCAAAAATACGCACTAATTGTACGCAAAACAACCCTAAATCAAACGTTATTCACCCTAAACAATCGTTAATACCCCAAATAACCTCGAACCTACGCGTATCTAGCCGTAGGCTCTGATACCAATTGTAAGTCCGTGCCTATTCGGATCGATAACGAGGTTATCTAACGTATTAAGGTGCGGAATCCCTCAATACTTAGTTATAGGATCTATAACGAATTGTTTCACAATTATAGTGAATCGGGTATCTAATTTGCTTCGTATTGATTATTAATCTCAGTTAAACGATCAATACCTAGCCTTTAGAAGGTTTAATTGCTCTGGAAAACTCAGGAAGTTCGTATGTGTATATTGGCAAAAGTTAATTAGGTTTGAAACCTAATTTGTATTTATAACCGTCTCAGTTCGCGGGTCATGGGCTTCTGCGAACTGACTCGGTTCGCAGCCCATTTAGGCCCAGCGAACTGACTCGGTTCGCAGCCCAAATTTGTCCTGCGAACTGACTCGGTTCGCGGTCAAACTTGGTCAACATTTTTCAGCTTTTTGATTTTTCACTCTAAAATGTTTTCCAACCACAGTTTTTCATTTACAATTCAAAACCAATGTACAAACTCGATTACGATTAATACAAGACCTATTACAAACTAGAAAAACTAATTTCAAGCTAGATCTGTTGTCACAAAACATGTCTCAACACTTTTATTAACCTGAGCTTGTATAGGACAACATTTGGGGATTTATGCTGTCTGTTTCCTTTGTTGTACGCCCGTACAAACCTGGTCTCAGTCAGTATACTTTCAAAAACCAAGCAAACAAAAGTCAAAGCACTTTAACGTCTTATAAAATCAAAGACACCTCACAAGGTCGCCAAATGGTTTGACCAAGTCTGGTTTTGCTTAAACCTGAATCAAGTTAAGTCGCTTTGTTGTACATCAGTACAGACCTGTCACCGCTGGCTTGATTCTTAAAAATGTTGAATTCAAATACTTTCTCTAACTAATCAAAGCTTTGGGCATGTCTTGATACTAGGCGTATATCTATGTGGGAGTCACAGAGATTGATTCACTCTAATAATAACTGCTAAGCTTGAAGTTGAGTGTGTTACATGTTTAAGTGGACAAACAATACCGATAGTGGTTCTCTGGGATTAGAACATGTAGTACTGAATGACGGTGAAAACAATGGTTTTGCACCTAGATCTAGTGTTCCTTGTTCCGAAGATTCAGTTGATAAAGGGAAAAATATTAGTGTCGATCCTATTGCGGATAGTGATCCAAGTCTGAATGACATTCCATCTTCTTCAGAGGTTACACACTCTGTGCAAGAAATTACTGAGGATGAAGTACCACCTCCGGGGGAGATTGGATCAAATCTAGGATCTGACCTACCAGTTGATACTATGATTTCGACTCGTGTGAACAAGTATCATCCAATTGATAACATAAATGGTGATCCAAGTTCTAGAGTGAAAACTCGTAGAGAAATATCTGACAACACGAGCCTCTATGTGTCGATCTAAGATACTGGGATAATACATAAATTCTTGTACAACTGTTTTATCTTTCAATTAGAACCGAAAAATATCCAAATGGCTCTTAAAGAGAACTCCTGGGTAGAAGCAATGCAAGAGGAGCTTGTACAGTTCGAGAAGCTCAAAGTTTGGGAGCTAGTCGATCTACCAAAAGGAGAATTTGCAATAGGCACCAGATGGGTGTTTAAGTGCAAACGAGATGATAGAGGGATAGTAACACGGAATAAAGTAAGGATAGTTGTTCAAGGATTTAATCAACAGGAAGGGATAGATTATATTGAGGTGTTCGCACCGGTAGCAAGGTTAGAAGCAATTCGATTGTTTCTGGCATATGCTGTACATAAAAGAATTAAAGTCTATCAACTCAATGTAAAAAGTGCCTTCCTATATAGTAAAGTTCAGGAACTGGTTTTTGTCCAACAAGCTCCGGGGTTCAGTGATCCAGATTATCCGGACATAGTCTATAAATTGGATAAGGCTCTGTATGGACTGCATCAAGCACCCAGAGCTTGGTATGAGACACTATCTACCTATCTCTTGGAAAATGGATTCAAGAGAGGTCAAATAGATAGTACGTTATTCATCATGTGGAAAAAGGATGATTTCCTACTTGTAAAAGTGTACGTCGATGACATCATCTTTGGGTCATCCGATGAGAACATGTGCAGAGACTTTGAACAAGTGATGAATCGACGGTTTGAGATGAGTGCCATGGGAGAGTTAAACTTCTTCTTAGGATTACAAGTTGATCAAAAGAAGGACGGATTCTTCATTCATCAGACGAAATATGTGCATGAAATGCTCACTCGTTTCCATATGAAAGATAGTTCGTCTTATGGCACTCCGATTCAACAGAATCATAATCTTAGACCAGATACTGAGAGTACTGAAGATGTGGATCCGACTCAATATCGGGCCATTATCGGTTCTCTCATGTATTTAACCGCTTCTAGACAGGGCATAATGTTTGCAGTCTGCTTGTGTGCTCGATTTCAATCTGTCACACCCCGATAAAATCGTTTCACGAGTAACAAGTGCGGAAGCTCGGGGGCGTGACGAGAACGATCAATAAGCGTATGATTATTTCAAACATATAATTAGAATACCATAAATAGTTTAAATAACACGGTTACATGTTCGTCGTGTTTACAAAACAATAGATGTTTAGCAAAACAATATGATTAACATTTTAATCACAAATCATAATTTCAATATTTATCAAAAGGATGGTATCCTATTCATCGTGATGAGCAAGGGTCCCAAAATATGCATGCATAATCTTACATCGCTGCTAATTCCCTGAAAAACATATTTATAAATCGTCAACAAAATTGTTGAGTGAATCCACAGGTTTAAGACTCTATCATTAAACCTTTACTTGTATAAATCAATTGTTTGCAAGCATACACCTTTGCAACATTATAAGATAAATAACATATTCATTTAAACAAAGCCATGACTGTGATCCCCCATAGACTAGCTAGGTCATACGAGTTAATGTGACAACACCTATGTCTATAACCAATCCACGACTCGCATTACTTGCTTGTGCCTCTCAACAAACTAGATATACGATCCTTATTTCGATACAACGTCGACAGTTAGCACGACTAACCGATAACAATTATGGCGGGTAGTCACCCCGATAGTACTATCCGTATATCCACATGGCTAGCGTCATCTAGCTAATGGTCATATTGTGTAAGCAAGAGGACTTCAATGCACTACATCATGTTAACTTAGGGTCGCACAAGATTCATTGTCATGTTTTACAAGACAGTTCATATGTTTTTCACCCCAATTTATAAAGCAGTAAAAACAGTAAAAGAGGGGCTGCGAACTCACCTGGTGAGCAAGAGTGCTAGCGTTTCAAAATGTATCTTTTGCCCAAATAGAAATAGCCTCCTAACGCCCTATACGCATGAGGTCAATTATATAAGTAGACGGCTCTAATGGCCTGTCTATGCTAGTTGTTCACTCAACTAGTAGGAGTATTACTTGCCATTTAAACGTATGTACGACTCGTTGCTGATAGTTTCGTATGCATACTTGTATGTTTCTCGAAAACATAATTACTTTGCTATTACAGTGTACATTTAAGGTTTTTAAACCTAAAATGTATATCGTTAGTGAAAACGCGATTCTTAAATCGATTAAAAATTTTCATTATCATTTGTTCAAAACCGTGACGTTTAAATACATTTATCTATTTGTTCAAGATTGGAAAATATTGGGTTTACAGGGCTTAGTGTTGTTTTTGTAATGTTGTTTTCATTATTAGTGCTGTTTGACCAAAGTTAACACTGTTTGACCACAGTTAGTGCTGTTAACTCACAGTTAGTGCTGTTTACATTTTTAACAGATTCTGCCCATTTTTTTACCCTTCTTGTGGTATCATTTTGACTGGTCAAACGAACTTATTTTCTTATGAACTTTTTATCATATGTTCCCCTATGTCTTAGGTTTACAGAAAAGTAAGATTCATAATTTTTGAACAAGTATAAGGCGTTCAAAACTATTTATTAGTACACAAAGGTATAGCAGCTACGTTTCTTTGAGTTTTGAGTTTCTCTAGTTCTTTTTAACGAGTTTTCACCATTAATAACACATAGATACATATATATTAGTTGATTTTAACGTACGAGTGAACATCTAACATGTAGGTATTTAAAATGAAAGAAAATAAGAGATCAAAAGGGAGAGTTTCCTTACAATGCTCTAGGATGAAATGGTAAAAAGAAGAGAACTTGAAATCTTCAACCCAAATCTCCTTTGTTTTTTTTTTAATACTTAATGATGATCAAGAGCTTGAAAGGAGGTGAAAAATGAGGTATAAAAGGTGGTGGTTCATGGTGGTTTGTGGTGGTTTGTGGTGGTTGTTCTTGAAGGAGGTGGTGAAAGTGGTGAAATGAGAGGGAAAATGAGAGAGAGAAATGTGCAGAATTTTTGAAATGAAATTGTGAAGTGTGTGTACGTAATGTTTTCTCTTGTTTAATGCCTTTCTTAAATGTGAAGCAAGAGGAGGTGGTGATGGGAGGTGCTTAGTCTTTCAATCAAATCAAGGGAGCAAGTGGCGTTGGATTATAAGCAAGCAAGTAAACATGTGAGTGTGAAATTAAGCAAGTAACCAAGTAGGAGAAAACATATGGTTGAGAAAGGAGCTTGCGAAGTGAGATCACGTAGAAAAGGAATCTGCATTTGAATTAAGTGACATGCTAGCTAGGTTGCTTGGATTTAATTAAAGCTATGTGCTAGCTTGCTTGGTTAAATTAGAGCTATGTGCTAGCTTGCTTGGAATTATTTTGACATGTTTAAGCTTCTAAATGATTAGTTTAAGTGGCATAACAATATAAGTAGTTAACTACTAATTATATTCAATAGTTTTATACCATTCGGGAAAAAGTTATCACCAACGTTCGTGTTTATCGGAAATCATCCGATTTATATTGTGAAATTCTCAATAATTACTTAAACGAAATGCATCAAGCATTAAAGTAGTGTGAACCAAAACGTGCAACGTGGGCGTGTGCTAGACTTATCTCAGTTTAAAACACGTTTGATTTCATTAAAGGGAATTAGCGTAAGAATGCATGATTTTAAAGTGTACGGGAAGTACCGATTTTCGAGGGTTGTCACACAATCAAATTCTAAAGAGTCACACATGAAGGCAGCAAAGAGAATATTGCGTTATCTGAATGGAAAACCGAAGTTAGGTCTTTGGTATCCCTCCGGAGGCAATTTTGACTATATAGCCTATACCGACTCAGATTATGGAGGATGTAACTTGAACAGGAAATCAACCACGGGTGGTTGTCAATTACTAGGTGGTCGCATTGTATCATGACAGTGCAAGAAACAAACCACGGTCGCCATCTCAACCTGTGAGGCTGAGTATGTGGCAGTCGGTAGTTGTTGTTCACAAGTTCTGTGGATACAACAACAGCTGCGTGATTATGGTTTAAATATTACTAATACCCCTATTTTGATTGATAATCAGTCAACTATGTCCATAACTAATAATCCAGTTAAGCATAGTAAGACGAAAATATTGATATTAGACATCATTTCATTCGTGACTGTGCTGAAAAACATATGATTAGATTAGTTAAGGTACCCACAGATGACTATCTAGCCGACCTGTATACCAAGGCTTTTGATAGGTCTCGGTTTGAGCTTTTAATCCAACTAAATAGGATTAGTAATCCTGAGTAATTATTTCCCACAAGATCTCTGTCTAGTTGTAGTTTATTTCTACTTTTATCTTATATTTCTTTTATTTATCTTTGCGAAAATAAGGAAAATTGAGGGTCACTGTACTATTGCGAAGAAATGATGAAATCATTACCCATGCGTAGAACATTTTAAATGTGTGGCCTTTGGATGTAGAACATACACAGTAAAAGTACCTAAAATGTAAAGTATTTTATAACTTCACTATTCGATGTATTGGTAGACATTAGACATAACGGTTTTCAAATACTTAATCTATACTAAATAATGCGATTTTTCTGTGAAATCTTTATGTTGAAGTACGACTTAAGTCTTAATTCTTAGGAAATAGATTGTACCTGAATGCTTACTATCGGGTAAATAATTAAAATAATTCATCTGGGGGTTCACTGACTGTTTCTTCTGCTACATCTTGAAACATGCTAACCTAGACTTAGTCAGTGTATCCTAAATCCGGAACAAACTCGACCGCGAAACAAGAATATCGTTTTCAAGGTCTCTAGTCAAACTATGTCGCTTTGTTGTACGAAAGACAGACCTGTCACCTCTGGTTTGATTTTAGATTTGTTTGCTTCTAACCCTAGTCTTGTCTTATAGCCGAAACATGTACTTATGTGCATTGCTTATTATACAAAATGACTTGACTTTAAAGATGACATAACAATATGGAAAATATCTGATACATGATATTTTGGACTTTCTAGATTCTAAGTCGTAAACAATAATTAAATATCTACTTGAGAATTTTGCATGTCAGATGTTTAAGTGGACAACGATACCGATAATCGTAGTGTTCTATAATTTACAACAAATAATAACAATGGAATGAATCAAGATTCCTATATGTGTATTGTGCTCATCATGGCTAATTCGATCTTTATATCAGTGACACTCTCAAAAATAATGTACGTTTCAGCAATATGAACAAATTCATATTTGCATTTTAAATTTTAAGTTATTTTATTTTACTTTATTTTATATTATTTTATTTTATTTAATAAAGGTTCTTCGTTTACGGGAAATACGTACATTCAGTTCGATTCGTCGCTCAAACCCTGCTCTATTAGGTGTCGAAGTATGTTGGTCTTCATAAAATGATTTTAAGTTTGAAAAATTGAAAAGTTGAAAAATGGCTAAGTATATCTAAGTTCGTAAGAACTTAGATGTTCGAATGCCTAAGTTCGTACGAACTTAGGCTGATGGGTATATAAGGGGCTGACCAAGTCAAAGCATTTACACTTTCAAACATTCGAACCTAACATTCGTACGAAGTTACTGGATCCTTCGAACTTACCCTACGAACTTACAGTTTTCATAAAGTTTCAAACTTAATCTTGCAATCTGATCCGTGTTGGACGATTCTAAACCGATAGAAATCATCTCTATACTTACATGAACCTAAGTATGTAAACAATTCAGCATTTGAATGGTTAAAACATGTTAAACTTAAAATTAAAGTGGATTTTTATGAAAACAACTTTAACTTGAAAATTTGACGTGTGTTTATGGTTAAAATTGATTGAAACTTGTTGCACAACATCAATCGGACCTATGTGAATCTATTTCATGTTCCTGATCATGTTTTAATTGCCAAAAGTTTTAAAGTTGATAAAGGTGTTCATATGTTAGAACTTACTGGTTCGTACGAACTTACAAGTTCGTACGAACCTAGCCAAGTGTAAGTTTGTACGAACTTAAGTTTGACTTAGTCAAACAGTAAGTTCGTACGAACCTATACAGGGTGGTAAGTTCGTAGGAACTTACAAGTTCGTACGAACCTACTTAGGTTTGCAACACATTGTACGAACCTACTTAGGTTTGCAACACAAATATCATTTTTATTAACATTATGTATTATAACCTGTAATAAATTGTTGAATCTATCTTACAGGATTCTAAATTGATTATAGATTATAACTAACATTATTGTTATCTATTTTTGGCTTGTTTTTGTCTTGTGTGCAGATATGGCTGATCAACGTGCATTCTACAACAAGCACAATCTTGCAATCTCATTTGATCTGGCTGATCGGAACACTCACCAATTTCGAGGCGTGTTGGACTATCTCATGCGCTCAAGAATGTTCTATGCACTGACTCACTCACCGACGCTGAAGTATGAGTTCTTAAGTCAGTTCTGGGCGACTGCTGAACATGATTGTCGCCCTAACCCTCCAATTATCCGTGCTACTGTAAACGGGAGGGATATCGAATTCACTGGAGCCTATCTACGGATTGCGTTGCATCTAAGAATGGAGGAACAAGAGAATGTCCCAACCTCCTTCCTATTAGAGTTCCGTGCTGGGGCGTTCCAAAGGATGGGTTATGTGGGTGATGTGACCCACATCCAGTATACGAAGAGTGTACTGTATGGACAGTGGAGATATTTGATGCATATCTTGCTGGTCTCCTTCGGACCAAAGAAATCTGGGTTTGACATCATGAACCACAAGATGCAATTTGGCATGGTTTCATTGGTATATAACAAGTCATACTACTTCTCTCAATTCTTTTTCGATGAGATGGTACAGCAGATTAACGGGAGTGTAAAGGATTGATTCATTTTGTACCCGCGATTCGTCATGATGATTCTTAACGGGTTGATTCCAAACCTCCCAGATGGCGATCCAGTAGTTCATCTTGCTTCCGTTGACAAGAAGATTTTCGATCACTGTCTTAGTCACAACAACCGGCGTGCTATTGCTGACAGGCCTTAGGTAGGACCGTTGTTTGGGGCGATCATCGATGCCCATTATCAAGCCGAAGAGGGGGCCGAAGAGGTCACTGTCTTAGTCACAACAGCCGGGTGGTGGGATGTACCACAAGCCGAAGAGGGGGCCGAAGAACAAGCTGTTGGGTCACCCCTTCAGGTTGAAGCTGATATTCCATCGCCACCGGAAGTGGCGGCTGAGGCTCAACACGAAGTTGTTGAAGAAATCTTGCACCAGCTAAAGCACCCTGTTGAGGGCGAGTGCGTTGTAGCTGATATTGCTGAAGTTGTAGTGCGAGATGTACTGCAAGGTGGTGCCAGCTCAAGTGCTGCGGTCACTAAAAGAAGACCAGATTACGATGAGGTCTTAAGAGAAATAGATACATTTTTCTGTGCGGGTATTGCAGGATCCCCTCCTGCTGATGAAGCCGGAAAAAGCAAGGCCAGTGATTCTGAGGAAACCGAGACTGATTCCGATGATGATGATGATGATGATAATGCTAATGATGATGAGGACCGACTCATGATCGGGTTTCATGGTTCTCGGGGTGTTTTACTTGACCCCAAGGTGGCATTTGGCGAAGGAAAAGGGCAAGAGAAAAGTCCAAGACGACGAAGATACTGATTATGTTCCAGGGGGAGATGAAGTCGTTGACTCCGAAACCATTCAGTATGAGTTGTGGGCTCGTAAACGCCAGCGCTCCACCGACGTAGTTATTCGTGAGGGTGGTGCGCCCCCCGGAATCATAACTCCAACTACACCGCCCGTTATTCCACCAACCGTCCAACCGACAACAACTCCAGAGATTCCTCTTTCGGAACCTCCTACCACTACCACTACCACACCACCATCAGTTCCCACTCCTCCCCCAACTCAATAGACACCGTCTATCCCTAACCCGGCTGCTCGTCTTTCTGATCAGGATAAGTTCACATATCTTGAGGGCCGGATCACGAGCTTGGTCGATATGGTTGCCGACCTGACTGCCGTTGTTGCTAGTCAAGAAATCCGAGTTAATAATTTAACGGATTTAAATCAACTACTCGAGAAGAGAAATTACAAATTGGAAGAGATATTAAGTGAGAATATGATTCTTCTCTTTCGGTTGAAGCGAACGGTAGCTCAGGGGGAGATGACGAGTTGTAAAGACAATGAGTTGAGGCGAAAAAGAGATAATGACCATGACGATGATCCCGAGGCACCAAAAGAATGTGAGCTGCCTAGCTCTTCAACTGGAAGGCTAGTCCCACAGGCTCAGGGGGAGTCTAGTCAGAAAGAAGGAGGGAGTGGATCAACTCAGACTCTTGTTAATCTAGATGAGACTGACACCATCGAAGCGCTACTTGGACTAGATGAATTTGATAGCTATGGGTCAGAACTTGAAGAAGGAGAGATCCTCGGTACAGGCGTTGCAGATTGGAAGTCAGACGAGGAAGTTGTTCAAGATACAGACGCAGATGTTGATGAACACGTTGTGACGAAGCAACCTGTCACTGAAGTGATTATTGAGAATGAAATTGGTGAGAAGTTGATAGATCGCAAGGATCTAGAATCTGAGAATGATGAAGTCCTTGACGATGAATGAGATGATGACAAAGAACCGTCCAGAGCAGAATTGAAAACATTATGGTTTAAAAAGGCTGAAAAGGAACCAGAGTTAAAGTACAGGGGAGATAGCAGGGTCAAAGGATCGGGCAAACTGAGTAAAGGCATCAGTTGGTTCTATGATTGTGAACTCAAACTGTTCATAATTAAAGATATGATGGGATTCAGTATCTGAGGAACAAACTAAAGGTGTTTAGCTCGTTGCCAAAGATTGAATTAAAGGAGCTAGCCTGGATAGACTTGGTAAATCCTGGAAATGATCCTTACGCTTGGACCTTAGAAAGAATAGTTAGGCGTGAAGGAAGATCAAATAAGTTTGTTGATTTAAAACCAAGGGCAGGCAGAAGAGTTCCTGATTTGACCATGATTGATCCCACTACTAACAAGCCATGGATGAAGATAGTTTATAAACCAGTCAAGTGCTTGAAGAGGGTTCCATTGAAGAAGATGCCACATGACGTTCTAGTAAACCTAAAATGGTGGTATGTTGATAGTGAAACTGCCGAGGCAGTAATGGAGGATAATGAAGGAAATGTGGTGCTGAGAGTGTACGACAGTTTACATCTGGTAAACTTGTCAAAGGATGATCTAATGAAGCTGCATGTCAACAAGATTCTCTACAGAGATAATTGGAGACACGAGGGCCGAAGATATCAAAAGGTTGTCAAAGTATGTGTCGAGAAAGGGATCTGGATTGGAAGTCATCAGAGCTGATCAGAAAATGCTCAGAAGACTAAGTAAAGACTGAAGACTAATAGAGCTATTGTCAAGAGGGAGTCTGTTGGAACATGATTGTGACAACAACTTCTATTATGTAATAGATTAGCTTGTAATTAGTCTTTGATATTAATAAATGAATATTTTGTTATATGATTGTTTATTAATGTGTTAGAAATTATATTTGTGTTATGTGTAGGTTCATACGAACCTATAGGTTCGTACGAACTAAGTCAGGTACGAATTGCAGGGTCGTACGAACTTAGGAGCAGCTAAGTTCGTATGAACCTAGCTGCTTATAAATACAAAGTTCGAAAATATCATTTCTAAGCTTTCCTACGAACTGAGATCCGTAGACTAAGTTTGTACGAATCATCCTAGTTCAAATATATACGAAGTAAGGGATTGTAAGTGAGATAAACGTGTTTTAAACACTTGTCTCGTTTCTTAGAGTATTCCGCACTCTAACAAGTGTTGTTACCCCGTTGGATCCGTTCAAGGGTGACCTACATTCAAGGTATAAACGATAAAGAACAAGAGAATACGAAAGACTTTGACGTTTAAACAGGGATTTTGATGTCCAAAAAGTGTTAAAGATCATTGTAGATACAAGGGTATTCGAAAAAGGCAGTTGAAAAGAGCCCAGATTCGGAATTTCAGATCTGAGTTATTTCATCAGTTCGTCTTGATCTATGAGTTACATGCATAATAACATAGGAATAATTCAATTCCTAACTGTGTATCGTATGCATTATGGCTAGTACGATCTTCGGAACAGTGACACTCACAAAAAGAATGTGATTTTTAATATGAATAATTTCATATTTGTTTGTTATGTTTTATATTATTGTAAATTTAAGTTCTTAGTAGATGGGGAGATAATTACTTTTGATTGTTTTATTCAACGATTGGAGAAACAACTAGAACGCGATTCGTTCAAAGCCTGAGTATTACTAAATGTTGAACCCATACGATTGTAATTTCATGTAGGTTAGGTTTGAGCCCTATATGGTTCAAACCGAGACGTATACGGGTGGTGCGACCCGTATCAGCGGTGACGTGGCTTTTGTGTGCGAGATCGTTAATCGTTGTTTCTTGTTTTCGCTATAAAATCTTCATTTCTTGTCCGTTTTTAGCGATTCTCGAACCCATACAATCGTAATTTCATGATCTTTAATTTGAGGTTAATAAAAGATAATTTCCTTAAAATTATTAATAGATGATTAGAACGCGGTCGAACGTGTTATGTTGACTTTGCTATATTTTACTCATTTTTCGCCCGTTTTTGGTGATTTTGCAGCATCGTCCTCGTAATTTGCTAATTAACACAATAAAGCAAATAAATGTGTAGGTTCCCTAAACCTGGATCCACGAGGTTAGCATGGTTATTAAATGTGAAATCCTTAAACAAAAGCAACAATAATCAACAAGTAATACGAATATAGTAAAGAACACTTTTATTGAACGTAAGTATCAATTACATTCAACGTAGGACAAAACTCTAGCTTAGTATACGAAACTAGCTTTAGTTAAGCCTTACAAAACACTTTAAACAACTGATTACTTTCGAACTAGAAAGTAATCTATATAAAGGACCTAAGTTCGTATGGGCTGGACCCTACGAACTTATGCCCATACGAACTTACCTAAGTTCGTATGATCCTAAGTTCGTACCTACCTAAGTTCGTACGAACTTACATTACAAAACATAAAAGTAAACTTATTACAAAAGATTTATCAAACTAACTATTACAAACTAGAAAGCTGCTGTCACTAAATATGTACCAACAGACTCCCCCTTGACAATAGCTCTAGTTTCTTGAGTCTTGATCTTGATTCTTCATTCAGCTCAATGACTTCCAGCCTACAATCCTCTTTCTACACAAACTCTGACCACTTTCTGATATCTTCTGCCTTCATGTCTCCAACTATCTCTAAAGAGAATCTTGTTTACATGTAGCTTCATCAGATCATCTTTTGACAAGTTTACTAGATGTAAACTATTATACACCCTTAGCAGCTCATTCCCATCAACATCTTCCATTACAGCTTCTGCTGTCTTGTTGTCAACATACCACCATTTCAGCTCAGTCAGAATGTTTTGTGGCATCTTATTCAAAGAAACTTTCTTCAAACACTTAACCGGTTTATAAATCATCTTCATCCACGGTTTGTTTGTAATCGGATCTATATTTGTCAGATCTGGAACTCTCTTCCCTGTCTTCGGCTTTAAATCAACAAATTTCTTCGATCTTCCTTCACGCTTAACAATTCGTTCCATAGTTCTAGCGTAAGGATCTTCTAACGGATTTATCAAATCTAGCCAAGCCAGTTTTTTAAGTTCAATCTTCGGCAAGGAACTGAAATCTTCAACTTATTTTCTAAGTATTGAATCCCATCATATCTTTTCAGTATGAACAGCTTCAGGTCGCGGTCATAAAACCAGCTTATGATGCCTCTCTTCAGCTCTCCCGATCCCTTGACTTTGATAATCTCTTTGAATTTCAAATCAGGTTCCTTTTCAATCATTTTAAACCACAAACTTCTTAACTCTGCTCGAGATGGTTCTTTATTAGCTTATGAATCATCATGAAGAATATTATCATCTTATGACTCTAATCTTTGACGATCTATCACATTTTCACTATCGGTATCATCTCTGACAACTTCAGTTACCGGTTGCTTTGTCACGACATGTTCATCTATATCAAGATAGTGTCTGGGATAATCTCATCGTCGGACCTCCATTCAGCAACTTCTTTTGGCAAAAATTCTCCTTCCTCTAACTCAGACTCACATCTATCATACACATCTAGATTAAGAAGTGCTTCGATAGTGTCTGTCTCCGTCAGATTTACTGGAGTTTCTTCAGTACCACTCACTCCTTCTTGTTGACTAGACTCCCCGTGAGCTTGTGCTGCTAGTTTTCCAATCGAAGAGCTAGGCAGCTCACCTTCCTTCGGCGCACTGGGATCATCGTCTCGGTCTTCATCCCTTTTCTTCCTTAGCTCATCTCCTCTACAGCTAGGTATCTCCCCCTGAACTTTTTTGCGCTTCAAACGGTAGAGAAGAATCTCATTATCCCGCACAATGTCTTCTAACTTCTCGTTACGCTCCATTAATTTCTCATTAAGAGCTGTCAAGTTATTGATTTCTTGACTGGTAACAACCGCAGTCAAATTAGCGACCATATCCGATAAGCTTGATATCCAACCCTGAAGATATATAAAATTTTCAATCCCTGAAAGATTGGTAGCAGGATGTGACACGGGTGGTGTAGTAGAAGCGGAAGGAGAAGTGGTAGTAGCTGGTGTAATTGATGGTTGTGGTGGCGGTGTAGGTGTTGGTGATGGAATAGTTGTTGAGGCGGGTGTGGTGGTTGCCGTGGTGACGGGTGGTGTAGCGGTAGTGGTGGTAGGAGGTGGAACATCACTGGGCTCAGGAATGACCTCCTCAGTCGGACGTCTTCTTTTGGGAGCCCGAACCAGTAGGGTGTCAGAATCATCATCAGCTTCATCTTGAAGAATATAATCTTCATCTTCAATCAACTTGCGTTTACCTTTATTCTTGTCACTGAGATGTGGAGCAAGAGCCACACGTGATCCATAAAAAAGCAATGCAGAAGGCTCATCACTATCTGGATCACCCTCAGTCTCCTCTGAGTCTCTCTCCAGACTTCTTGACATATTACCAACAGATGTCGTTGCTTCTTCAGCTCCAGCCGTATAAGTCTCAATGTGGGCTATATCTTCAGGGTTGGATCACTCTCAGTCTCCTCTTCTGGAGCAGTAGCCTGTGGTGGAGTAGGAACCCATTCTTCTTCCTCAGCCTGGGGCGCATCCTGTAAGGTCTCTAGATCTTGGTTAGCGATAACGGATTATCTTTTAGGTATTAAGGTGCGGAATCCCTCAATACTTTAGGTTTTAGGCTTATATAACTAATCTATCAATTAACAAGCTTCGTTTTGATATTAACTAGTGTTAAACAATCAAAACCGAGCCTATTCAATGATAGCCTTTATATCAGCACGAATTTCGAGGAGAATAATTAAATATTTGGTGTGTGTAATTATTGCACGGATTTCTAGAAAACTTTTTGAATTTTGAGCAGCATTAAATTATTTATATTTGGTTCAACTCGCAGGCCATGGGCTTTGCGAGTTGACTCAACTCGCAGCCCATGGGCCTGCGAGTCCAAATCTTAGCTTGCAAGCAAAGCTGCGAGTCCAGATAGTCTGCGAGCCCAGATGGCTGTGAGGTGAGATCTCAACTCGCAGGTCAAACCTGTGAGTTGACTTCTCAATTCGCGAATTTGACTTTAACTTAAAAACGATAATTGCCTAATAACATTTTAACAATTAATAATAATAAGTTAATATCATACATTTAAGAGTCAAAACCAATTTTACAAGTTTGACAATAAATACACTAGTCCTATTACAAGCTAGATCTGTTGTCCCAATAACATGTCCCAACAGACTCCCCCTTGACAATAGCTCTAGTGTCGTTATCTTCAACTTTGTCCTTGGTTCTTACTGGTAAATTCTACTGCCCATATGAATCTTCATGTAATTTCAACAGATCCTTCTTCGACAGATTCATCACGTGTCGATGGTCATAGACTGTCAGAATTACTCTCTCTCCTCCTTCAACTTCATTATCAGCTTCAACCATGACAGCTTCACCAGTCTCTGAATCCACGTGCCAATTCAGAAGATTTCCCAGAATATTATGTGGCATTGTCTTCAGTGGTATCTGCTGTACACACTTGACAGCTGGATAAGTCTTTTTCCTTAATCTTCGACCAGTTCTCTGACTGCGTTCCTTTAATTTGATTGTCTTTCCAACTCTTGGCTTAATCTTCTCAAACTTCATTGATCTACCCTCAGTCCGAATGATTCTCTCAACATAAGTTGCATAGGGATCATTACTGGGATTTATCAGGTTTAAGCATGCCAAGTCTCGGATCTCAAATCGAGGGAGCGAACTGAATACTTTAAGCGTTTTGTCAAAATATTGAACTCCGTCAAACCTTTTAATAGCGAAAAGTTTCAAATCAGAGTCAAAATACCAGCCGATGATTCCTTTCCTTGGAGCTCTTTTTTCAGTAATGTCGACTTCAGACATCCCAATCTTTTGCTTTTTCCTTTTCAAAGGTCTAAACATGGGATTCTTTCTGAGTCTTTCAGGAAGTTCATCTTCAGATTCAGAACTAGTTGATTCATCTAGATTTTCATCCAAATCAACAACTCTTTCTCCATCTTCGTCCTGAATGATCACTTTAGTTGTTGATGAGCTTACGATGTGTTCATCAATATCAGCATCGAGATCTATACACTCGCCTACCCCAACTTCAAAACTGGAAGTCCAATCCTCAGGAGGAACAAACTCTCCTTCTTCAAGGTCAAAGTCAATGTCCTCATCTAATTCATCTGGCATGTCGCCTTCAGAATCTGATAAGTTCAACATTTCAAGACCTATAGAAATACATACACAAATAGATTAATATCATAAGTTCTTTCATTGATTTCCCTGAATCAATCTAAGATTTTTCTTATTAATCCCTTTGTGTATTTAAAATATATTATATATACACTTATTCAAATCTTTCATTGATTATGATAATCGATCTAAAATTTGAATAAGTCTTATAATATGCGAACATCATATATTATATGATCTTATAACTCTTTTACGATCATAGTCAATCTAGAATTACAAAAGGCTTATAATATACAAGCATTCATAATTATAACTTTTTAAACATTAATGTTTTACACATTCAAGTTCAAACATCTTAATTACAGAATTATATTACAAAATAATTCAAAGTTACAATGTATTAATAATTACAATCAGTCTATATTAATACAAGTGTCACCTTCTTCAACTCCACCCTTATCAGTACCAGCACCAACTCCATTACCACTAGCTCCAGCAGACTCCCCCTGAATCGTAGTCTGCTGACCAATCGTTGAAGGACCGGCAAGCTCACTATCCTTCTGAGCTGAGGGATCATCATCTTTATCATTTCTTCTCTTTTTCGCTAGTTTATCTTCCTTGCAGGACTCCTGATATATCAATATCTCCCCTTGAGATGGCTTGTCCTTCAGAAAGCTAGTGACCAGGCGATCAAGTCTGTCAATTTGTCTCTGCTTATCAGCTACATCATCTATTAGATTACTATTTGTCTTGATGAGTAGTGAGTAAGCGTTGTTCTGTTCAGTGACACTCCCAGAAATAGACAGAACTTGAGATTGTAAGAAGTCGACAGTATCCTCCAAATCTCTAACCCTGGACTCTAAGTGTGTAATGCGTTCAGCGTCAGTCTTTGGTGAGGTTGACGGAGCAGCATCAATGGTGGTTGGTGGCGTGGGAGCGGACGGTTGCATTTTCTTTGCTATCTCGGTAGCAACATCGGTCAAAAGATGAGCGGCAATCCTACTGGATTTGGTGGTTGGGTGCGAAGACGGGCGAACCAAAGCAGCAATCATTTCAGCCTCTGAAGGCGTAGAACTTGATTGTATAGGAGCTGCAGAGGTTGAAGCTGTTTGCCTGATCAGCTTGCGAGGTCGAGTAATAAGCACCTCCTCCTCTTCTTCTTCATCTTCATCTTCTTCGACAATAAAGTCGGGATCCTGATCAACGGCTTTCCTCTTTAGCTTCAGCGCCGGATCCATAATTAGTCTTGATCCCTTTCGGATCATCCCTTCTGGAATCCCAGAGACAAACCCAGGTGGTCCAGTCTCATCATCATCATCAGAATCAGTTTCAGAAGCCGAAGCAGCTTCTTCATCTCTTCCTGATGGTCCAGCAGCGTCAGGTGCCTCAGTAGATGGTTGTTCAATGCTTGGTGCCTCAGTAACATACTGATCCACATCCTGCATGATAGGATCATTGGCATCATCATTGTCAGCCAGTACTTGTTGCACCACTTCAGCTGCAACATCAGCATCAACTTGTTGCTCTTGCTGATTTGCTTGAATAAGAACCTCCTCTATAAGCTCTTGTGGCTCAGGCACAGCTGCAGCCACTCCAACATCTAGCCAACCATGATTTGGTGGCGCCACATACGCAGGATCAATCAGTGAGCCGAAAAGTTCAGTCAACTGGGGCTGCATCTCAAACCGTCGTGAGGTTTGCATGAACATGGCATTATATGCCCGTAGCCCAATGGTATCCACTCGAATATCTGCTTGAAAAACCGGCAGATCAGGGATATTGGCTCTGATGATCAGCATGCAGAATCTTGGGTATAACATGAATTGTGACCTGACACCCCCTAAGATTTGGCGAACGAATTCCCCAAGATGTAATCAGAAAAACTGTATGGTTTATTATAAACCAGTGACAGTACAGCAGATAGGAGAGATGAGCTCAGCTCGTCATATCCTCCCTTCTTTGGTCCAAAAATAGTTACCAAGACATGCCACAAGAACCTCCATTCTCCGAAGACAAGTGCCTTCAAGAACTGACGTCCTCGCATGGGTCCAACATACCCCATGCGTGTCAGTGCACCCTCAATAAAATCCAAGGAGAACTCAGTGGGTCTATCTTCCTGCTCTACAGTGCCCAACTGTAATATGTTTCGAAGATCAGAAGTAGAAAAGATGACTGGGTGGTCATTAATCCTTGTCCGGATGACCGGAGGATTCACAGAGGTATCATATACTATATTGGCCCAGAACTGGGTGAGTATATCTCGTGATAGAGCAGGTGACTCGGTGATGGCATATCGAATTCGCGATCGTACCAGATAAGAAAGAATCCGAGCCAATCTAGATGCACCACGTGCATCAACGTCCAAATCAACCAGAACATTATGATGTCCAACAAATTGTCGAGCCATATCTGTGATACAAACATTACACAAATGTCAGACAATTAGTTTAACTAAAATTGATAAACTTATATGATCTACAACATATAATTGAACTATTAAGCCGTGAGACTTAATTATCAATTATAGTTGTTAATCATATATAAGATCAATAAGTCGAATTGGCTAGTAAATCCTGTTAAAGGTATATAACTTATGACACAAGATCACAAGTCTTATAAAATTAATAGACGGTTAAAGTGTTCACATTAATGTCGACACGACAGACCGTTTATTAATTTATAACTCTTAATTATAAATAATCTAGAGTTCGTAAATTAATTTTTTTTTTTTAAAAAAAAGTCAAAAAGTTCAACTCCCAGATTCAAGTCAGCTCGCAAGAGTCAACTCGCAGAGTCAACAAGTCAACTCGCAAGCTCAACTCGCAGAGTCAACAAAAGTCAACTCTCAAGCTCAACTCGCAAAGTCAACAAAAGTCAACTCGCAAGCTCAACTTGCAGAGCTCAACTTGCAAACTCAACTCGCAAGTCAGCTCGCAAGTCAACTCGCAAATTGGACTCGCAGGTCAACTCGCAAAGTGGACTCGCAGGAGTGGGCAGCGAGTTGAGTCTGGATCTCAACTCGCGGCATGAACTGCAAAGATGACATCATTTTTTAAATCTAATTTTGGCAAGTTTTTGTGCAATCAGTGTGTGCCATTATGTCCATAATACTTTAATTAACATAAACCCTAAGGTTTCCTATTTTAATCTAAGCATTATTTTAGTGATTTTTGTAATTTTAAAAACCAAAACCCTAGAATTATAAATCCTTTGATTGCGAGGTAATTAGACGGTGTAATCCCTTGTTTTATACCTCAAAGTTCGTGGAATTCAAAGATGTATAAAAGCCACAGGATCAAAATCTCTTTACTTCGAAATAAAAATCACAAAAATTGCGAGTTCACTTCTCGGCTCGGTTCGCAGATTTGGGTTCGCAAAGAAAATAGGTGGGCTCGCAGGACTGTGTGTGTTTTTATTTTCAACTCGCAGCCTTTTTATACCTGTTGACTTGGCTCGCAGAACTTAACTCGCAGAGTTGAGTTCAACTCGCAGCCCAGGTCAACTTGCAGGACTATTCTCAGTTCACAAGCCCATTCTCAATTCGCAGAATTTGTCCAAAAATACATTTTAATTAAAAACGTAATTTTAAGTCCAAAGACTAAACAATTCTAAAATAAATGTATTTTTCACTTGTTTTTCTCATGGAATATCATATAAGTCTAAAATAAAATATTTTTCACTTGTCTTTGTTAGAAAAACGCGCACAAGTCAAAAATCTGTAGATCTTTCACTTGTGATGCAATCATGCGATAATACGAACAATAAAAACATAAATAAAATAAAATAAAGATAAATAACATTTACAAAAATACGAACGAATGCATAAAAATAAAATAAACGACAATGATTCATAATAAACATTGGTATTAACTCCCTTGTATTAATGAAACACTTAGACTTAAAATAAAATTACAATAAAATAAAGTAAAATGAAGAAAATAAATACATCCTAATCGAGGGCGTTAAGAAATTATCGACAGCGGGATCATATTAGAAGGAAACAGCTGAACCAATTGATGAGTAAAAGTTCTAAGAAGATTGTTAGTATTCATACCTCATGAAATTCTCAATAAGTTACACAAAATCTCACAACTTAACCATTTTTCAACTTACTTTTATAAAAGTATAACTTGGTTACCTATTTCCACAAAATATAACATTCACATCAAAATGAAGTGATTAATTATCACCGACAGTTCAAGACGATTACCGGTATTATTATCCATATAAACAAAGTCTACACTGATTTCCAAGCAAACCTTTTTATTGTTTGTATGTGTATTACCTAACGTAATCCAAAATATGACATACTGAGAAATCTAGTAGTACACATAACACTGTATCTTTCACTTTCAAGGTAGAGGTCACTAAATGATGTTCTTTTCGAAGCATATAACATACCCTTGAGTGAATTTTAAAATGTGACAAACATCAAACCCGGTTGGTAGATACTAGTGGTTCTAGTTTTGTACTTAGTACAACATAAGATCCCTTAGTATAGACAAAACAAGCTTGAAACCATTGGCAAAACTAAAGGAGTCAGGTCTGTACTTAGTACAATAAAGACACCAGTAGTTTCACTAACAGTCATAATTCTTATTATTTGTCTTGACATATTTTCATAGATTCTTGATAACAGTGTATGGTCAGACTATCTTTCATCAATTAAGACTTATGTCATACATCATATAGCAAATCACACAAGATAACACACAGAAGATTTATAGCTTATTATATGCTCAGAAATCAAAGCAGAATTTGCCTACCAGTACATCATATAATGAAGCTGTCTAGATCTAAAGTTTTCAAGCAAATTATAACGTGTGGAGAGAGGTGTATACTAAAATAAAGATAAGTAAAAGCCAGGTTTTAAAGATATAAAGTTCATGTAACTAATTTGAATCTACTAACACATCTAACTTAAGACTTTTACCTACAATCATTAAGCTGAAACCTCTAATTTACTATCATTTCCCAGTTGATAAAGACTTAATCTTTATCGGAGGCGATTCCCCTCAGGTAATAAGCAAATGAATGCCATACGCCTAACCCTTTTTTTTTTTTTTTTTTTTTTAAATAAACATAAACAACTAATAAAGATAAACGACTAATTTATTACAAAATAACTCTATGGAACACTAATCCTCTGGATTTCTCATTCCATTTAGTTGCACCAATTTCTCGAATCGAGCTCTGTCGAACGCTTTGGTGTATAAGTCTGCTAAATTATCCACAGATGGAACCTGAGGGGATTGAAGTGATGTCGAATATCAATATGCTTAGTTTTACTGTGCTTGACTGGATTATTGGTTATAGAGAAATCGTTGATTCATTATCAATCATCATAGGAGTATTTGTTATACTCAACCCATAATCAAGCAGTTGCTGTTGTATCCACAGAACTTGAGAACAACAGCTGCCAGCTGCAACATACTCAGCTTCACATGTAGAAATGGCGACTGAGGTTTGCTTCTTGCACTGCCAAGAGACCAGTCTACCTCCTAGGAATTGACATCCACCGGTTGTAGACTTTCTATTCTGATTACATCCTCCGTAATCAGAATCAGTGTAAGCCACAAAATCTAAGTCTCCATCAGTCGGATACCAAAGTCCCAGCTTTGGTTTCCCTTTGAGGTAACGAAGAATTCGTTTTACAGCTAGCATGTGAGATTCTTTAGGAGTAGCTTGATATCTTGCGCAGACACATACTGCAAACATTATATCAGGCCTTGATGCTGTAAGATACATTAGTGATCCAATCATGGCCTTGTAAAGAGTAAGATCCACGTCTCTATCACTCGATGTATCTGGACCAATACCATGGGCTTCCGGAATAGGAGTATGAAAAATTCTTGATTCTTCCATCTTAAATCGTTCTAGAAGCTCATTAGTATACTTAGTCTGATGAATGAAATATCCATCTTTCTTTTGATCGACTTGCAATCCTAAGAAAAATGTCAATTCACCCATTGCTGACATCTCAAACTTGTTCTTCATAACTTGTTCAAATTCACTACACATCTTTTCGTCAGATGACCCAAAGATGATATCGTCAACATATACCTGAACAAGTAGAAAGTCTCTCCTTTTCCATTTCACAAAGAGTGTACTGTCAATTCTTCCTCTTGTAAATCCATTCTCAAGAAGATAAGTAGACAGTGTTTCATACCACGCTCTCGGAGCTTGATGTAATCCATATAGAGCCTTATCAAGACGATATACTCTATCTGGATACTTTGGATCAGTAAATCCCGGTGGTTGAGAAACATACACCGTTTCTTTGACTTTGCCATACAAGAAGGCACTCTTAACATCCAGCTGAAATACTTTCATTTTCTTTGAGGCTGCAAATGCTAAGAATAACCTAATTGCTTCAAGTCTAGCCACAGGTGCAAACACTTCATTGTAATCAATCCCCTCTTGTTGATTGAAACCTTGGACAACTAGACGAGCTTTATTGCGAATCACGATTCCCCGATCGTCTTTCTTGCACTTAAATACCCATCTAGTTCCAATTGGATATTCTCCAACGGGTAAGTCAACCAACTCCCAAACTTGCAATTTTGTGAACTGAGACAGTTCTTCCTGCATAGCCTCGACCCACGAATTTTCCTTCAAAGCTATCTGAACATTCTTAGGTTCACTTTGTGAGATAAAACATGAATATAGACATAGATTTGAAATCCCTGTCTCGTTCATTTCAGCATACAAGCTTGAATGAGTGGATGTACTAGCTTTAGATTGATTCCGAGTCAGAACAGGAGAATTTGGATCACCGATGATATTATCAATCGGATGATTCTTATTCAATCTTGTTGAAGTAACAGGTTCGACTGGAATATCGTCCTGTAAGTTAGCACCAATTTCCTCCAAAGGTGGAATACCATCATTAGTAGTTGATATCCTTAATTGTCTCAGAGGAGTGAGAATATCATCCACAATCCTTTGAGAAGCAATTTCAGGATCTTCACACTCTTGAGGTATATCATCTTGAGATTGTTGTGACTCAATAGGAGAGACCACATCAGTATCGACAATAGTCCTAACATCAAACGTTTGAGCGTTCGATGTTGGAGAAGGAGTAGGATCCTCATCTCCCGACAATAAATGCTCAGGAATATCTGAATTACTGACATAGTCACTGATAGGGACTTTAAATGACTTAAAAAGATCTGAGTAATCAAATTGCCAATCCAATCCTTTATGCGAGTCATGTGTATAGCTCGTAACTTCAATGTTATAAACTATTTCAACACGTCCCGAAGTTTTATTGAAGACCCGTTTGTTTGGTGAGTTAGGCACATAACCTAGGAAGTATCCTTCGTCAGCCTTCTCACCAAACTTAGGTAGATGACTTGTCTTCAACAACGTACATGAAACTCCAAAGGGTTCAAACCCTTTTAAGTTCGGTTTCTTTTTGTTCAAAAGCTCATAACATGTCTTGTTCTGCTTTTTAACCGTAAAACCCGATTGAGAACATGACATGCTGTATTCACTGCTTCTGCCCAAAATATGACCGGAAGCCTTGAATCTGCAAGCATTGTTCTCGCTGCTTCAATTAGAGTTCTATTCTTCCTTTCAGCAACACCATTTTGTTGAGGTTCATATGGTGCACTGAATTGATGTTGTATGCCTTTGCTTAAACAATATACATTCAACGTAGAATTCTTGAACTCAGTCCCATTGTCACTACGAATTCTCTTAACTCTTTTTCTATAGATATTCTCTATTAGATCTAGAAACTCCATAAGAATGCCCGGAGTTTCATCCTTAGATCCCAAAAAGAATACTTAAGAGAATCTAGAGAAATCGTCTGTGACAACCAGACTGTACCATTTGCCACCTATGCTTCTCTTGCTTATTGGGCCAAAGAGATCCATATGTAGCAACTCAAAAGGCGAGGAAATAGAGTTCATGTGTGGTTTCTTATGTTGTTTTCCTTTCAAGCAGGATATACACTTGTCTTCAAATGCAAAACTCTTCGGTGGTACACCCAGAACTAACTCATATTTTGTTATGTAGTTCATTTTATGAAAATTCAGGTGTGCCATCTTCCTATGCCATAGTAGAGAGTCTGATTCTGAAGCCTTGGATAACAGACAAGTTGACTCCATTGAAGTGATAAGAGCATTCATGTTGATAGCATAAATGTCCTTCTTCCTTGGAGCTTTCATCAGTATCCATTTTTCGGGAATGATAAAACCCGGCTTCAGGATCAATGCCTCTTTCTCAGTGAAGAGAACAAGATGACCTTTATCACAGACTTGGGAAACACTCACTAGGTTGTGCGTTAGTTCTTCAACATAATTCACATCCTCTAGAGTCAAAGTTCCATTCGAAACTTTTCCTTTCCTAGTAATGACTCCTCCTTTATCACCAGCGAAGTGCACTCCTTGTCTCAGTCCACCTCTGAAGTCTGTCAGTAGACTTCTGGTTCCTGTCATGTGCCTAGAGCATCCACTGTCAACATACCACCAATTATCATTGTTCCCAGTCTGCTCCTTTTTCTTATCTGTCTGAACGTCAGCCATCTATGCAACGAACTCATCGGGACTCATTTCTTCAGTCGAATTGATGTAGAGCACATCTTCATCGCTCCCCTTGACTTCTATGTGTGGCACATTGGCTTCAGGTTCCTCAGCAGTTGGCATGTAAGAAGTGGATTCAGTCAGTTTCTCTTGATCGTCTATCTCAGCCATGAGGGCTTGCTCAGGCTGAGTGGACCAATCATAAGAACCATCTACTTGCTGAACTACTAAGACTTTGGAAGCTAAAGTACTTCCCGAGTCCTGTTTAGCAGTGCCAGTATCAATTTTTGATCGTTGACATTCCCTGGCAAAGTGTCCGTAACCTTGACAGTTATAACACTTAACCTTGGATTTGTCGAATCCAGGTCGGTTTCCAACAACTCTTCTACCCGTTCGATTCAGGAAATTTTTAACCCTCCTTGACACCATAGCAAGCTGCCACTGAAGGTCCATTTCCTCTAGGTCATCAGGATCTACTTGATCGTAGTCCTCATCAAATTGTGCAGGATCGTTGATCTTTCCTTGAATGTAGTTTTCATAGGAAGCAACGAACGATGCCAGCACCGAGAGTTGCTGTTTAGCAGACTTCACACTCATCGGCATCTTATGATGCCTTTGAGTGGACTTATCAGAGGTAGATTCCTGCTTCGTTTTTCACCGCCATCCGAAGCTATGAAGCACATATCCTCAGTTAACATTTCTCCGAGTTCATCAATTTCACCAGCAAACAATGTAGTGGTCGAATGGGATGAAGGATTAGAGATACTGGTCTTTCCATGGTATAGACCAGGATTCGGTAGATGATCAGAATCTGTATCTCTCGTCTTTTTAGAGAAATCATAACCCCTTAGCTTGTCAATTGCCTGCTCTAGGGTCATGGTGGCGTATCTCTCATCATTATCCTTAAGCATGATACCATACATTTCCCACTTACAAGGCAAACCCTCAATGAATTTGTCGGTTTTCTCCTTGTCATTGTAGAAAATTTCGTGATCGTCAAGTTCACTTAATAAATGATAAAACCGGGTAGTGTAGGCTTCAAGGTCCTCTTCTCTAAAAGCTTTAAATACCATAAACTGCTTTTTCAGAAGATTACACTTGCCTGCCTTCACCTGAGGGCTTCCCTCACACCTTTTCTCTAGAGCATTCTAGAGCTCTTTAGCTGTGTGAAAGGACTTCAATTGGTGATTGATTTCCTTGGGAAGGCTCATTTTTATCGATGAATGTGCCTTATTATCAATAGTGAATTCTTTTCTTCTGATTGTCATTCATCCTGTCGTAAGGCACAATCACAGTTGCATTCCCTACCTCAGCTGTAGGTGCAACATATCCGTTCTTAATACACAGCCAAATGGTGATGTCGTGGAATCTACAGTAACTTTCGAATCTGTCTTTCCACCCATAATAGTCCTCGAGTCGGAGCAATTTTGATGGAACATTAGATTTTCCAACCTCGTGTTCCATTTCAATCATTCTACTCAAGTCAGACATCTTGGTAAGTCTCAAAAGTTGTCAAATCACAAAATTTTGTAAGTTCAATTTGCAGGTGAATCTCAACTCGCAATGGATTTCAGCTCGCAAAGAATTTCAACTCGCAAGTAGATTTCAACTCGTAGCTGATCTCAACTCGCAAGGGACTTTCAACTCGCAAGTGAATCTCAACTCGCAAGGGACTTTCAACTCGCAAGTGAATCTCAACTCGCAGCTGATCTCAACTCGCAAGGGACTTTCAACTCGCAGCTGAATCTTAACTCGCAAGTTCAATCTCAACTTGCAAGTGAATCTCAACTCGCAAGTGTACCTCAACTCGCAAGTAACAGCTGAAACCCTAATCTCAACTCGCAAAAAGGCGCCTCGAAATCTGGGAACTGAACTTTTGGTATTTTTACGAATAAATCAGTAGATTTCGTTCGTAAAACAACCCCAAAGTCGTTATATAACCACAAACCTTGTAACCACAACGTTTCTAAGCCCGAAAGCTCTGATACCAATTGTGAGGTCTCTAGATCTTGGTTAGCGATAACGGATTATCTTTTAGGTATTAAGGTGCGGAATCCCTCAATACTTAAGGTTTTAGGCTTATATAACTAATCTATCAATTAACAAGCTTCGTTTTGATATTAACTAGTGTTAAACAATCAAAACCGAGCCTATTCAATGATAGCCTTTATATCAGCATGAATTTCGAGGAGAATAATTAAATATTTGGTGTGTGTAATTATTGCACGGATTTCTAGAAAACTTTTTGAATTTTGAGCAGCATTAAATTATTTATATTTGGTTCAACTCGCAGGCCATGGGCGTTGCGAGTTGACTTAACTCGCAGCCCATGGGCCTGCAAGTCCAGATGTACTGCGAGCCCAAATCTCAGCTCGCAAGCAAAGCTGCGAGTCCAGATAGTCTGCGAGCCCAGATGGCTGCGAGGTGAGATCTCAACTCGCAGGTCAAACCTGCGAGTTGACTTCTCAATTCGCGAATTTGACTTTAACTTAAAAACGATAATTGCCTAATAACATTTTAACAATTAATAATAATAAGTTAATATCATACATTTAAGAGTCAAAACCAATTTTTACAAGTTTCACAATAAATACACTAGTCCTATTACAAGCTAGATCTGTTGTCACAATAACATGTCCCAACACATCCAACCACCCATCATTGAGCGGTGGAGCATAATCAGCACTAAGTACAACCCCAAAAAGTGGAGTAGCCTGAGGTCGCTCAGCAGCCGAACGTCTACTGCTATCACTGAGACAACGGACAAATATCTTCTTATCCACCCTTGACAAATACACAACGGGATCGATAGCGGGTAGGTTCGGTGCTAACCCATTAATAATCATCATTACGAACCGTGGGTAGAGAAGAAACTGATCTTTAACACTACCGCGTATCTATTGAACCATTTCATCGAAGAAATATTGTGAAAAGCAGTATGGTTTGTTGTACACAAGTGAGACCATGCCTGACTGCATCTTATGGTTCATCGTATCGAAACCCGCCTTCTTCGGACCAAAGGAAACCAACAGTATATGCATAAGATACCGCCATTGGCCGAAAAGATAGCTCTTGGTGAATTGACTGTGTGTTACATCACCAACGTATCCCATCCTCTAGAATGCTCCAGCCCTGAGATCTAAGGAGTATGAAGCGGGGCATTTTCCTGAGCTTTAGTACCCAGTTGGAGAATGAGTCGAAGATATGCAGCCGTAAACTCGATATTGCGATCTTCCACCCGAGTTCGAATGACCGAGGGATTAGGCTCACAGTCGAAAACCGCATTCGCCCAGAATTGACGGAGACAAGAGATCCTCAGTGTCGGCGAATGGGAAAGAGCATAGTGTACTCTGGAGTGCATCAGAAAAGTGAGAATGCCTCTATGATGTTCGGTGGCCAGATCCTCAAGATCAAAGGATATTGCCAAATTGTGCTTACTGAAAAACTGTCGATCAGCCATACCTGCAAGAAAGACAAGCAAACACACCAAACATAGGCAATAATAATGTAGATCCCTTAGGATGGATCTTTTAATCAAATCGCTCAATGGAGATAATCACACGAATATAATATAAAGCTTAAAGCAATGAAGAACAAAACAATAATAAAACTTTATATATCTTTTCTCTAAAAGATTTCAGCAGCCAAAAAAACAGAGAATTAGTGTGTGAAATGTCTATGAAAAGTCTTATCAATTACAAAGTAATTTGAAGTATTTATACTAAAACTGGTCGACATTAGCGACATAAGCATTATGTCGCTAAGACACTATGCGACATAACACTATGTCGCAGACACACCTAATGCGACACAAGGCTTGTGTCGCATAACATAGAAAATGTAATTCTAACTAACTCAATTACATTAACAAACACATTACAGAATTGACCAACTGACAGACACACTAAGATGCATCAACAAACTCCCCCGTGTCTTCAGCTTGGTCTTCAAAATCTTCAATCAAATCCAGCCTGTTGGAAATACACTGCTAGCATGTATTCCATGTGTTACACAAACGTTGACAATCCGCTGAAATTGAAATGCAATCTTCTTATTCATAGCATTTCTTTCGTTAAAGTGAATCGGATTATCAAACAATTTCCTCAAGAATCTGACTGTTCACCAAATTTAATAATTACCCCCCCTGAACAGCAGAATCAATCGTTGTCTTTTCTTCAAGCAACAACTTTAGGAACCCATTTGAGCACGTTGCCAATATGACTCTTCTTTTTCGAAAGCCATTTGTAAGTGGCATCGATATAATCCAAAGACATTGAGTTCCATCTGAAATTGAAACGTGATGTTTCATATTTAATAACTTTTCGTGGAACCATAGTTGGTAGAACCATTCTTGGGGAGAAAGGAACAAAATCTCTTTGCATTGTCACCACCATACGACGAGATGGTGCAAGATCAAGCATTTGCTTTCTTGAATATACAAAAGAACTTGTTTCACCATATTTCGATTGTGTCGGTTTCAATATATTTGTTGTCTTTTCAGATCTTGAAACCAATCTTTTAGTTCGTTGAAAGTCTACGGAGTCACAACAATCAACCTTTTGATGATCAAATACTCTAGTTGATTGTAATTTCTCAGAATACTTCTTATTCTTTTGTAAAGAATAATTAGTAAACTGTGAAATCTTTTTCGCACAAACCATTTTTGAACATGGTTTGGAAGATTTAGTCGGGTAAATCTTCTTAGTCACTTTGACTTGTTGTTCAGTTGAGTGAGAGAGTTGAGGTTTGGTTAGATGCTCAAATTGTAAAATCCGCTTTTCAAGTTCAACAATTTTTGAACGCATTTCTTCACGTTCAGTTTCAATGTTAAATATTTGAAGGTGGAAAGCTTTAATCTCTTCTTCCTTCTTTATCAACTTCTCATTTATGCCTTTGTCTGAACATTTATTCAACTTATCACTTCTTGCATCGCGTTTAGGTTTCCCTTGTTTAGAAGCCACAATATACTCATTAGTAATGATGTGATTTTCAGGCTTCACATCAGATTTGTTAATCTGTTGTGTTGGCACATCACATGCTTCGACTTCATGAACAATTTCAACAAACTCATCCTTGAACGGTATTGATGTATATCCGATACTAGCTTTGGATTTCGTATCCTTTTTCTGAGAATGAATCAGTTGATCCAACCTCAAGGAAGATGCTTCAAAACTTGAGAGCTTGAGTTGATAGGTTAAAACTTCACTTTGAGCTTCAGCCTTTTCTTTGCGAAGTAAATTGATTTCAGTCTTGTAACTGTCGATTTCAATTTGTTGATTTGAAACTTTAACTCTCAAATCATGCAATTCAACGCTTGGATCTTTTTGAATTTGCTGTTTATCATTTCCTCCGTAGCTCTCTTCAAGTGATCTCCACAATTCATAAGATGTATCTTTATATTTGTAAAGTGGAATATCTTGTGCCACATCATTTGGTACACACATGATAATCTCTTCACGTGCTGTCTTGTCGTTGTCAAAAGCTTTTTGTTCTGCGACTGACATTTGACTAATGAGAGTTGGTCTCTCATATTTCTCAGTAATAGAAGTCCACAAATCTGAATCAATGTATTCAATATATTCTTTAAACTTCTCCTGCCAGCTAGCATAGTCGTTATAGAACAAAGCCTTCAAATACCTTGGATATTGCGAGTACATTTTCCCTCCAAAATTTTTTTGAATTTCGCCCGAGTAAAATGAAAATTTTCTCAAACTAGAATTAGTCAACGGGAAGCTCAAATTCAAATTTTGATAATTGTAGAATTTTCCCGCCTTTTTTTTTTTGGTAAGAGTAAGCGACACTAGAGTTTTGTCGCAACTTTATGTCGCAAAGATTGATGTTGCAAATATTAAGGTCGCTAAAACCCTATAGCGACACTAAATTGTGTCGCAACTTGTGTCTGTAAGTCCGTGCTTAATCGGATCGATAACGAGGTTATCTAACGTATTAAGGTGCGGAATCCCTCAATACTTAGTTATAGGATCTATAACGATTTGTTTCACAAATATAGTGAATCGGGTATCTAATTGCTTTGTATTGATTAATAACAAATGTTAAACGATCAATACCTAGCCTTTAGAAGGTTTGATTGCTCTGGAAAACTCAGATGATTCGTATTAGGTAAATGGCAAAAGTTAATTAGGTTTGAAACCTAATTTGTATTTATAACCGTCTCAGTTCGCGGGTCATGGGCTTTTGTGTGACAACCGTCAAAAATCTCAGGTCATTAACGCACTTAAATTCCTAGTCTATCTAATTTCGTTTACAGCACTCTAAAATCCTAGTGAAAAGTCTAGGTTACGACTCCTTAAGTACCGAAACCGTGAATTACCGAAATCACGTAACGTTTAAGAAGATTGCTTAGCGGACTTTAAGACCGTGAACAACATTAAATTAGGTTACAAAGTGCCAAAGAAAACAAATGAAATTTAATTTCATTCATCAACACAAAATATTTATCGTATCACAAAAACCGGAATTTAATCGTAAATTCCGTAACTCGGTTAACGCAACCGGAAACCGCACGATTAACCCGCGAATACTACTCGTAAACGAATCAAATACCTTATGATGAAAATTATAAACTTATAAAATCAAGTTTTACAACTCAAACTTTAACTCTCAAAACATCACAATTAAATCTTACAAAACATACCAACTCACATCAATTTAATTGTACAACTTATAAGACTTTATTTCCTTACAATTAATAAAATAAAATGAGGAAATAACCCCTCCACCCACTAAAAATCTGCAGCCCTCTCTCTTTTTCCACTCAACCTCTCCACTAACCCACTTATATTGCATGCAAAGTCTTCTACCACTTACACACTCTTCCTCCCATTATTTCTCTCATTTTCTCTCAAGAAAACACACACAAAACCTCTCTTTTCACACACTAAACTCCAGAAAATATTCATCCAAAGATCATCATCTCAAAGGTGTTCTTCCATTAAAACACATCTCTTAAGGTAGAATCACCATTCCTAGCTTCCATTTCATACTTTCTTTATGTTTATTTCATGTAAATACATGGATTTTATGCCTATTTCATGGCTAAAATTCTCATTCAAGGTTTGATGGTTTGTAGGTTCCCTTACACTTGTTTAAGTGTTAAAACAAAAGGGCAACCCATGATCAAACCGAAATCAAACCGAAAAATCGTCTTTTTAGTGTTTGAATGCTTATTTACTTGTTCTTGCTAGAATAAATGGTTTAAAATGTTAAAATATGTTTATGTTTCTGTACAACACATGTTCATGCATAAAATACAAGACTTCAATCTTTGGATGAGGTCTAAAAATCGTTTGGTAGTGAAATCACACCAAAAAGATCACTTTGTCATGCATGCAATCTGTCCAGAATTTGACCCTACTTGAAACGACCATAACTCAGTGAATAATGGTCCAAAAATCTTGATTTTTCTTCTAGAATTTAGCTTAATGTCTTACCTTTAAAACCCCACTAGTCTCACTCAAATCCATTGAGTTTACGACCTCCAAATGTATCACACAAAACTGATGCGCAAACAGTAACTTTTCTGTGAGCACCTAGTTGTGATACTTGTTCATGGGTCTTAAGGTGTTCTATAAATCTAAGAAAAATTATTTTAGACTCCTAACATGTATATCTCAGTATTATAATAAGATAGGAATTTATCTTGATGATTAAGTATTTTTAGAAAATGCATGAACATCATGCATTGTTGTAATCTTGTAAATTGCAAATACTTGTGTTGTGATGATTCAAAAATATATAAGTGCGAGATAAAACGTCTTAAAATTTTGAGGATTATTTTTCTCAGTAACTATATCATGAAAAGAGTCTTGAAAATAAAAATGGGAATTTTTGGAAAAACATAAGTATTTTTCCTAAATTAATGCAAATAAAGCCTACAAAAGGTGAAATAATCATGAAAAATACTTTTGGACATAAAATAATTATGGGAAAATTCCAGTGTCATTTTCCTCAGAAAATGACACCATCCTCAAAATTTAACACTCTTTGGAAGTGTTTTGATATGTTTTCCGATTTACGTCTCGTTATAACGCATAATGTTGGGAACCAAAGTTTCATTGCTCAAAACATCTTGAAAATTTTACACAAACTTAGAAATTGGTAGAAAATGATCTGGTAAAAATTTCCAGAATTTTAAGTGAATAATTACTATTTTTCCCATAATTATCCCACTTTTTAGACATAAAATGATTATAAATAATCCATAAGTCTAAAAATCCCCAAATTTTCACAGAAAATTTGTGAACTATATTTCATATTTCATACCAAGTTTGGTAATTTTTAGATGTTGTATTCATATATTTCCATTATTTTGTTCCCAACTCGAACAATTACCGACATCGTAAATTAAATGGAAATTCAAACTTTTACGGCACTTTGTAATTTAATTAGCTAGCTAAGCAATCCTAACAAACCGTATTAGTCGAAAACTAATTAGAAAACTTGTGTTCTTAGGAAATGGATAGGAGTCAAACCCAGTCGGCACGCGCATTACATCCATCCTTCCGCTCACGCTTAATAGTGAGTTTACACAGCCCCTCTTTTTAACGTTTTACTTAAATTTTTGGGGTGAAAAGCATGCTATATGATCTAACTACTATATTTGGATTACAAATACTATTCTTATGCTATCCTTGATTTACGAATGCTATGCTTATACTATGCGCGTTTTACAAATGTTATCCTTGATTTACAAATGCTATGCTATGCTATATGCTATGCTTACTTTCGAATACTTCACATGGTTAAAATGTCGTATTGATTACACATAATGTCGTGAATGTTTTCCGTTTATACGAACATGATTATATGCTTGTTTTCTATCGTATCTAAAGTCCCCGGTATATCTACACGACCATTAACTCTATATGAGCCAAATGATGCATATGAATAGTACTATTTGGGAGCGAGACCACCTCCCCACTCACGCGGCCACGTGAGTGCATCCCATCATCCTAAATGCCAACGATAGGGCATCTCTCTTTGGGGCAAAGGTTTATCGGTTGTAGGTTTGGTTGTGGACTCAAGCATAATAACTCATTGTGACTATAGACATTATAACGTGATAGCATAGAAATTTCATAAACGACTATAAACGTATGACGTTTTGACATTTGAAATGACATTTCTTTGAAACCATAAACTTACGACCCGAGCTTTACAATGACTTTGTCACCTGAAACAATATTTCTTTGAAACCATAAACTTACGACCCGAGTTTTACAATGACTTTGTCATCTGAAACAATATTTCTTTGAAACCATAAACTTACGACCCGAGCTTTACAATGACTTTGTCGTTTGAAACGACATTTCTTTGAAACTATAAACCTTACGTCCCGAACTTGAAAATGACTTTGTCATTAGAAACCATATTTCTTTAAAACCATAGATTTTATAACCTGAGTTTTATACTATAAATCAATGTGGTCTTGGACAATGATAAACGTGGTTTCATAATAACGTCGCGCATTCGTATGAACTTCGACATAATAATCTGTTGAGACTTTAAACGTTTTGATATTGATTTGATGATCCATTGGCTTTATACACGTAACATGAACTTATTAAATACTACAATATGAGTTTTATAAACATAACTTGAACTTATTAAACACTATATCTTGAGTTTTATAAACGTGATTTAAATATTCCTTTGAAAATATGAGCGGGCCGTTATAAATGAATCACGACTTTTAATTGAGTACAAAAAGGGAATCGCTC
Organism: Logfia minima; assembly: GCA_963921325.1. NCBI lineage: Eukaryota > Viridiplantae > Streptophyta > Magnoliopsida > Asterales > Asteraceae > Logfia > Logfia minima. The sequence continues at coordinate 12,036,840 of OY992766.1, forward strand.
CTAAATGAGCCTCATTCTTAAATAAACCTCCTTTGCAAACAAAACATCGATTAACAAATGAATCTAGCTATCAAATGAATATCGCTCTTAAATGAGCCTTGTTTTAACGAATTACTTTTATAATTATCCGCGCAATAGCGTTTGGCTATCCTAAAAATTGATTTCAAGAACTTATCGGATGATTATCGTCTTTGTATGAGCCTCGACACTAAACATACTACTTTTGCGAACTAATCACGTAGTAACGTGGAACTTTTAAACTAGACTTTGTAAACACTGGAAAAAGGGTCTTTCATTACACAAAACCTGTGTACTCACCAACTATGTTTCATAGTTGACCTGTTTACTTTTACATGCTTTTCAGGAATTAGTCACCACTTGTTTATTGAAGCTAAACCCGTTATATGATCTATGCTGCTGTAGCGTTATGGGATTTTCTCTTTTGGATGTAATCGCATCTTTAGATTATTTACTTTTGTGCTGTAAACGCTTGTAAGATCTTATGTAATGTAATAATTGTAGACCGTTGAACGGTGATCTTTTGTAATTTTCGATTGTGAAATCATTGTACTGTTACATCTCGTGTTTCCGCTTTAGCGGGGTGTGACATTCTGCGAACTGACTCGGTTCGCAGCCCATTTAGGCCCAGCGAAATGACTCGGTTCGCAGTCCAAATTTGTCCTGCGAACTGACTCGGTTCGCGGTCAAACTTGGTCAACATTTTTCAGCTTTTTGATTTTTCACTCTAAAATGTTTTCCAACCACAGTTTTTCATTTACAATTCAAAACCAATGTACAAACTCGATTACAATTAATACAAGACCTATTACAAACTAGAAAGACTAATTTCAAGCTAGATCTGTTGTCACAAAACATGTCTCAACAGTGTCGCAAAACGGCGCTATCAGATCCCAAATACCTCAAAATCGAAAAATTTCGAAACCTATTGAGTTTTTAACGAAAAACTTCGTAAAACCTTCAAATTTTAGGCTTAAAAACTCCAATTTTCAGTTCCAAAACACTTATAATGAAAATCAAACACCAAAATAGATGTTAAATAATCAAAATATGTATTAAAAACTTACCTAAACGATTTGATACCACCAAAATCCTATGATTATGGCTCTGATACCAATTGTAGATCCCTTAGGATGGATCTTTTAATCAAATCGCTCAATGGAGATAATCACACGAATAGAATATAAAGCTTAAAGCAATGAAGAACAAAACAATAATAAAACTTTATATTTCTTTCTCTAAAAGATTTCAGCAGCCAACAAAACAGAGAATAAGTGTGTGAAATGTCTATGAAAAGTCTTATCAATTACAAAGTAATTTGAAGTATTTATACTAAAACTAGCCGACATTAGCGACATAAGCATTATGTCGCTAAGACACTCTGCGACATAACACTATGTCGCAGACACACCTAATGCGACACAAGGCTTGTGTCGCATAACACAGAAAATGTAATTCTAACTAACTTAATTACATTAACAAACACATTACAGACTTGACCAAATGACAGACACACTAAGATGCATCAACAAATAAAGTTAAATAATCAAATTAATCATTATAAGAAACACTTGTGCGAATCTGACTATGAGAAACATGATTTATTAATTTTATTAAAAAGTATCATTTTTCAAACTTCATAGGTTCGTACGAACTTAACCAAAGTCAAGCTAGGTTCGTACGAACTTGTGACAGTTACATAAGTTTGTACGAACTTGTAACAGTTACATAGGTTCGTACGAACTCAGCAAGTTGGTACGAACTTGTAAGTTCGAACAATGATCTGCCTTTCCAAAGGTCAAAATTTATGTTAACGAAAACATGATCAGGAAACTGGAAATGATGCGCATTATAGCGGTTAAGATAAACTGGTAAGTAGTTCCAATTTTAATCCACAATCTCAGTAACTATTAGGATTTCCTTTTAGTTTTTCTTTAAAAACTAAACAAAACCCAAATCTGATTTATTTAGTGAATGAAATGGAGAATAAAGAAAGCGCTTACTTAGATACACAGTAATGAGTTGGTGATATTTTACGGATTCAAAACTCAAACACAACGCGAAATTTGATGAGTGTAGGATGAACAGATGAAACAATGACGTAAGTTCGAAGGGGGTTTATAAGTTCGTAGGTCTGTAACTTCGTAAGTGTTTGAAAAGGTAACAGTTTTGACTTGGTCAAACCCTTTTATACTCATCAGATCCAAGTTCGTACGAACTTGGGCCTTTGAACTTGGGTCACAAGTTCGTACGAACTTGTGAACTTTAACCTATTTGGAACTTTTTAAAATATTTCGAACTGATAATCTGAGTACACGACATGTAATAATACCAAAGGCTCAGGATTTATCCATTTTTAGCAATAAAAAATTATTTTGTATCTCCATGCATAGACTGGAATTAAATTACACGAAATAAATAATAAACACATATGAAATTATTCATATGGAATTTCGCATTCTTTTTGGTGGAGTCACTGATGCAAAGATCGTATTAGCCATAATGCGTACAATACAGAGATAGGAATTTTAGTTTATTCCTAGTTTATTATTTGTGTGATTAATACTTCAAGACGATTATCAGTATGATTTTCCACTTAAGCAGACAACATGCAGAATTACTCAAGTACAAGTTTAGTTATTATTCATGATTATTTATGTGTCCCTCACGTTTGATATACTCTTAGGATCAAGATATGTCCATAATTCCAGGTATTGAATTTCCTTAATATTTTTCATCTTTAAAGCCAAGTCCTTAAAATAGTATAATCACATACTTGAACATGTGAGTTAACTAGACTTGACTAAGGTTAGAAACAAGCAAATCTAAAATCAAACCAGCGGTGACAGGTCTGTACTTACGCACAACAAAGCGACTTAGTTTGACTAGAGACCTTGAAATCGGTATTTTTGTTTCGCGGTCTAGTTTGTTCTAGTAAAAGATCTATTGACTGAGACTAGGTTAACATATTTCTGGATGTAGCAGAAGAAACGGTCAGTACATCTCCCAGATGAATTACATAGCTTAATTCAATTACCCTGTATTATGGTACTATCTATTATCTAAGACTTAAGACTCAATGTCATACATCAATCGAGAGTTAACATAGAATAATCTCCTTATTAAAGTTTCTATGTTAAGTACTTGAGAACCTTTATGTTGTATGCCTACTGATACATCATATGATGAATGTATTAACCACATTTATACGTTAAAGTACATTAGACTGTGTATGTACTGCATCTTAAAGCCACACATATATTAATGTTCTAGGCATGGGTAATGTTTTCATCATTTCTTTGCGTTATCTCAACAACTCACATACTTTTTGATAATTTTTCTAGCTTACTAAAAATAGAAACTTTACTAAAAATAGAGATTGACAAGCAAATAGATAGAAGGTCATGCAGGAGATGTCTTTATTCGGGATTGATCATCCCATTTAGTTGTACTAACAATTCAAAGCGGGGTCGATCAAAAGTCTTAGTATATAAGTCGGCTAGATTATCGTCTGTGGGAACTTTAACTAACTTAATCATCTGTTTTTCAGCACAGTCACGAATGAAATGATGTCGTATATCTATATGTTTCGTTTTACTATGCTTAACAAGATTATTAGTTATTGAGATTGTGGATTCGTTGTCTATCATCATAGGAGTAGTAGTAATATTAAGACCATAATCACGCAGCTATTGTTGTATCCACAAGATTTGTGAACAACAACTACCAGCTGCGACATACTCAGCCTCACAGGTTGAGATAGCAGCCGAGGTCTGTTTCTTGCATTGCCAAGAGACAATATGTCCTCTTAATAATTGACAACCTCCAGAGGTTGATTTCCTGTTCTGATTACATCCTCCGTAGTCTGAATCTGTATAGGCCAAGAGGTTAAAGTCGCCTCCAGAGGGATACGAAAGACCTAACTTCGTATGAGATTCCTTTGGATTAGCCTGAAACCTAGCACATAAACAAACAGCAAACAAACATTATGTCAGGTCTAGAAGCAGTTAGATACATCAAAGATCCGATAATTGCTCGATATTGTGTCGGGTCAACATCATCGGTACTCTTTGAGTCCGGCCCGAGATTATGATTTTGGGGAACCGGAGTACTATATGACGAGCTTTCAGCCATACTGAATCGTGCAAGCATTTCATGCACGTATTTAGTTTGATGGATAAGTAGTCCATCATTCTTTTGATCAACCTGCAATCCTAAGAAGAAAGTCAGCTCCCCCATAGCACTCATCTCAAACTTTCGCTTCATAACTTGCTCAAAGTCTCTGCACATATTCTCGTCAAATGACCCGAAGATGATGTCATCCACGTAGATCTGTACTAGTAGAAAATCCTTCCTCTGCCACTTCACGAACAGTGTATTGTCTATCTGGCCTCTCTTGAACCCATTCTCCAAGAGATAGGTAGACAGAGTCTCATACCATACCCAGGGTGCTTGATGCAAACCATACAGAGCCTTGTCCAATTTGTAGACACGGTCTAGATAATCTGGATCAGTAAACCCTGGCGGTTGTTCAACATACAACAGTTCTTGAACCTTCCCATATAGAAACACACTTTTTACATCCATTTGATAGACTTTAAATTTCTTCAATGCAGCATATGCTAGAAATAATCGGATTGCTTCCAGCCTTGCTACAGGTGCAAAGACCTCTGTGTAGTCTATTCCACGTTCATCTCGTTTACACTTAAACACCCATTTGGTGCCTATAGCAAACTCTCCCTTGGGTAAATCAACTAGCTTCCAAACTTGAAGCTTCTCGAACTGTGCGAGCTCCTCTTGCAATCGCTTCAACCCATGAATTGTCCTTAAGAGCCATTTGAACATTCTTTGGCTCAACTTGTGAAATGAAGCAACTATATAAACAATTATGTATGATCCCAGTGTTTTGGATCGATACATAAAGACTAGTGCTTTCAGTGATTCCTCTACGAGTCTTTACACTGGAACTGGGATCACCAATTATGTTGTTAATCGGATGATCTTTGTTAATTCGTGTTGAGACAGTAGTGTCAACAGATATATTAGACCCAAGATTTGATCCAATCTCCCCCTCAGTTGTTACACCTTCTTCAACAATTTCTTGTTCGGAACTAGTAGCCTCTGAAGAGTGAACTTGTTCGCATGAACCTGAATCAACTTCTTCTGTCTAGTCAAATACAATTTCCCTTGTTTTTCCTGTTGAAATTTCTGAACATGGAATATTTGATCTTGGTTCATCACCATCATCCAATATCGCATATTCAAATCCTGAAGATTCCTCGGAAGTGCATGTATCACTCAGAAGAGGAACATTGAAGGATTTGAAGACAGCTTCATAATCAAATAACCACTCCGGACCGGTTTGAACAGCTGGCGTGTAAGAGGTAACTTGTATATTGAATACAATCTCCACTTTACCAGAAGTCTTATTAAAGACTCATTTGTTTGGAGAACCAGCATCATAACCGAGAAAAAGTCCTTCGTCGGCTCTTTCACCAAATTTCGGTTGATTCCTTGTTTTGAGTAATGTACAAGGGACACCAAACAGTTCAAACCCGATTAAATTGGATTTCTGACCGTGTAAAAGCTCATAACATGATTTGTTATGTCTCTTAACAGTTAAAACCCTATTCAATACGTGACATGCTGTATTCACAACTTCACCCCAGAAAATTACTGGAAGCTTTGAATCAGCCAACATGGTCCTTGCTGCTTCAACTAGTGTCCTATTTTTTCATTCTGCGACTCCATTTTGTTGTGGTTCGTATGGTACACTAAACTGATGCTGAATACCCTTGCTTAAATAGTAGATGTTCAGCACTGCATTCTTGAACTCTAAACCATTGTCGCTACGAATTTTCTTGACTCCTCGACCATAATGATGTTGAACTTGAGTGAAGAAAGTTATCAGCAACTGTGCTGTCTCATCCTTAGAACTCAAGAAAAACACCCAAGAAAATCTCGAGTAGTCATCAGTAACCACTAGACAGTAGTGTTTCTCGCCTATACTTCTTGCATTCACTGGACCGAATAAGTCCAAGTGAAGAAGTTCAAATGTCGTAGCAATGGAGTTCTGAGTCTTAGACTTGTGAGATATCTTGTGTTGTTTCCCTTTTTGACATGGCACACATTTGTCCTCTAGCCCAAAACTCTGTACTGGGACACCTTGCACTAAATCATTTCAGACAATATAATTCACTTTCCGAAAGTGCAGATGTGTCATTCTCCTATGCCATAACCTAGATTTTGTCTCTGAAGCCTTGGATAACAAGCAGGTCGACGCCGTTGAGGACTCAGCAACACTCATGTCCATCACATAAGTGTCATTCCTCCTCGGTGCCCTCATAACTATCCATTCTTCCGGGATGACAAACCCCGGTTTCAGGATAAGCGCCTCTCTATCTGTGAAATGGATAGGATGTCCCTTGTCACAAATATGAGAAATACTCTTGAGATTGTGCTTAAGCTCCTCAACAAAGTTGACTTGCTCTAGCGTTATTTTCCCATTAGTAACATTTCCTGATCCCGTGATTTGTCCTCCCTTTGCTCCGGAAAAGTTTACATGTCCCCCTTTCTTTTCCACGAAATCCACCATGATCTGCCTTTCTGTAGGATCGTCTAAAATGACAGAATACATGCAAATCAACGTTCAACAGCTAATGAGCGGAAATCAATAGCTAAACACAAGTACGTTTTTAATCACAAGCACAGACAATATTGTATTAAGAATTATAATCAATGAACGAATACAATACTGACCACAGAAGCAGAAAACACAACCAAAAGCTCTTCTGGAAATCGTCAAGTTCAACAACCCTAACAACTGAAACCCTAAGCGCATATTTATTGGTAACTAATCAGCGACATAGCGATATTGGTGATATCGCCTATGCGATATTGTCAATATCGCCTAAGCGATCTTGCCAATGTCGCCTAATACAGAATGTAACTAATTAATTACAACTCAAAACCTAGACCAAGTGACAGACACACTAATGTACCAACAAACTCCTCCATGTCTTCAGCTTGGTCTTCAAAAATAATCAGCAGTCAAATCTTCATAGAAAGTCAAGGGTAACATCTTCCAGAGATATCTTCTTCGAATTTGCAGCTGATGAATAATGAACTCTAATAATCGGCTGCTTTGTCACTGGATCTATCTTTGGTGACAAACTAGATGGTGTCGAATTAGGGATCATATTAGAAAGACAGATTCGCAAGACAATATCAAATTTTAATTCGATTATCAGTATAGTTGTCCAAATTTAAATTTAGCACGCAGAGTTAACTAGCCAAAGAGACAATCGGGAACAAGACGATTATAGGTATTGTTTGTCCACTTAAACATGTAACATACTCAACTTCAAGCTTAGCAGTTATTGTGAGAGTGAATAGGTCTCCGTGAATTCCACATAGATATACCCTTAGTATCATTACATGCCCAAGACTTCGATTAGTTAGAGAAAGCATTTGAATTCAACATTTTTAAGAATCAAGCCAGCGGTGACAGGTCTGTACATACGTACAACAAAGCGACATAAACTTGATTCAGGTGTAAGAAAAACCAGACTTGGTCAAACTATTTGGCGACCTTGTAAGTAATCTTTGATTTTATAAGATTTGAAAGTACTTTTGACTTTTGTTTGCTTAGATGTTGAAAGTATACTGACTGAGACCAGGTCTGTACAAACGTACAACAAAGGACACAGACAGCATAAATCCCCAAATGTTGTCATATACAAACTCAAGTTAATAGAAGCATGGCAAGCTGATACATAAGAATTAAGACACATTGTCATACATCATATGATGGTCATCACAACAGATTAAACACAGATTAAGGTATTTCTTAGTTGCTTAAAGAGGAGTATGACAATGCCTACCAATACATCGTGCAAGTAATCAGTGTAGGATCGTCTCAAATGACAGAATACATGCAAATCAACGTTCAATAGCTAATGAGCGGAAATCAATAGCTAAACACAAGTACGTTTTTAATCACAAGCACAAACAATATTGTATTAAGAATTATAATCAATGAACGAATACAATACTGACCATAGAAGCAGAAAACACAGCCAAAAGCTCTTCTGGAAATCGTCAAGTTCAACAACACTAACAACTGAAACCCTAAGCGCATATTTATAGGTAACTAATCAGTGACATAGCGACATTGGTGATATCGCCTATGCGATATTGTCAATATCGCCTAAGCGATCTTGCCAATGTCGCCTAATACAGAATGTAACTAATTAATTACAACTCAAAACCTAGACCAAGTGACAGACACACTAATGTACCAACAATCAGATATCTGTTAGGACAAGTATAACAAATACGAGATAAACCTACTGATACATCGAGGATAAAACTTAAGATTGACTTTTGAGGGGTGTCTCCTAATATACTATCATCTCCCTAGTTGTTTTCAGACACAATTAAACGTCTCTTTTTGAAAAACCAATTGTCTCAAGTCTATCAAACAGATAGGTCAGTATATCTGGTGTTTTCACCCTTTGTACGCAAGAAGTTATCTTACCACCGTTATTGCCAGCAAAAGCAACATATCCCCCATTATATGGTTTAACATCAGAGAGAAGGTAGATATTGCCTGTCATGTGTCGTAAACAGCCACTATCAACATACCACTTGCTATTTCAGCACCTTTGACTGTCACAACACCAAGAAAAGATTGTTAATTTAAAATGGAGACCCAAGCCTTGATAGACTTGGGTACTCCTGAGACTTCATCGATTATTACCACATCAGTTAAAACCTTGTTTTTCAGTAAATCATTTTCTTTTACTGATGTGATAACTATAGATGACACACTATTCCCTACACCTTTCTTTTTCCAAACTTTCTGAGGAATAATTGGTTGCTTATTAACAACATCAACCTTTCGAACCATGGGTTGAGTAGGTGTAATGTTATTAACTCTAGAAATTGGAACATTTCGAGATAATCCATGTTGTTTTGTCTTTTGAAAATTTTTAGTTTTAGAATGACGTGGATCATTTCTTGATGCCCATTTTCTAGCAAGCACTAAACACTGATTAATGAGATGACCCTGCTTCTTACAGTAGAAGCATGATCGTCTCTCTCGAAAGGTTTGATCATTACTCAATAGTGGTTTTGGCGATAGAGGAACCCTACGAGGCTTAGGCTTAGTTTCAGATACATTTACTGCACATGAACACTTATGCGAACATGATGGAATAAACGTATTCACATTTGAGGTAATCTTTGAAGAAGGATTTTTAATTGAAACTTTACTATTTTGAATATTCTCCTCCAGTTTCATTTTTAAATCCTTGATTACTGGTTTCTTTTTAGAAAACATTCCACCTCTACCCTCGTTAGTAAAGATGAAAATTTCAGGTTTGAGGTTATTCTTCTCAACTTTCTGTGTAACCTCGTGAGTTACATCCTCCACCTCTACCACCTCTTCAACATTTGTTGATGGGACAAAATTGATTGGTTCAAATTGAGGCTTAATAGGCTCAGCCTTCTGGTTATTTGAACTCAACACTTTAAGCAACTTAGGTCGCTTGACATTAGTAGCCTTAACAAGCTTAGGCTGTTTAACATCTTCAGCCTTGACAATCTTAGGCTGATCGGGATTATCAACATTAACTGGTTTAATCACAGGATTTGTATCCTTCTTAAGAACAGAAGGTACATAATCGTTAATTTTGTCATGTGAAAGAATAGGCTTATTCAAATTTGAAGGAGGAGGATGGTTATGATAACCAATTCCTACTTTACTCTTTGTATCAGTCCGTTAGCTTTGCAGGATGTCGGAAAAGACCATAGTAGATGTGGAGATATTTGCAAGTCTTCGTTTTAAATCAACATTTTCAGATTGAGTTTCAGCTAGTTCCTTTTTAAGATGTGAAATGAGTTTTAAATAACTGTCAATCTCATATTGTTTGTTAAAAATCATTGCCTTTAACTCTTTCTTGTCGTCAATAAGGGTTTTCTGATTTATAGTAAAGACTTTTTCGTTATCTTTTAAAACTTTGTTCGCTTCAATAAGATTGGTTAGATCTGTATTCAAGCGATCATTATCTACTATGAACCTGTTGATTTTACCAGTTAGTGTGATACAGGAATTACAATTAAACGAATCAAAGTCTACCTCATTTTGAACATCCGCCATAAGAGCTATGTTATCTCGATCGTCCATAGCAGAAAAATCATAGGCTTCTTCATCCATCAGAAGAGCTGCCTTGGCGACTTCATTATCTTTCTTGAAAGTAGAAGGTTTTGTAAATCCAGTAGACGGTTGTCTACCTTTCTCACATTCTCTAGCAAAATGACCCAGATTTTGACACTTGTAGCATCTAATCTTGGATTTATCGAAACCTATGCTAGTTTTATCAGTGATATCTTCAAGAGACTTCTTTCCCGTTCTCTTCAAATATGTCTTTGTTCTTCTGGTAAGCATAGCCATGTTCCAACGAAGATCAACTCTCTCTAGCTCATCAGGATCAATTTGAGCAAAGTCCTCATCGGTAAGATCTATGGAGCTAATCCTCTTGGATAAAAAATCATCATATGATGATAAAAATGCATTGAAGATTACTGCATGCTCTTTGTGTGATGCAGTAGAAGAGGAAGTTGATTGAGCTGGGATAGAAGAAAACGTTCCAGCAGAAGTACCACCAGAAGAATAAGTGGTTCCAGTAGATGGTCCAGTTATTAAAGCAGTGCTTCCATATCCAAAACTGCTTGTATCAACAAGCAAAGAACTAGATCTAGTGCTTTTCTTTTGAATGTCCAAAGCACAAGTTTCTAATTTGCCAACAAGCTGATCTAAGGACATAGCTAACACTTCAGGATCACTCTCCATCATTAATACTCTTGTCTCCCAACTAGGAGGTAGAGCATTTAACAGTTTCTTGTTGATCTCAACAGTGGAGAACTTGTAACCTCCCTCAGTCAGTTCGTTCACAAGACGTGAGTAACGACATAATAAATCCTTGACTGACTCGTTTTTCTGAATGTCAAACAGATCATACTGTTTCTTCACAAACTCTAATTTAGTTTGCTTATATTCGACAGTTCCTCCACATCTTTCGGCAATTGCATTCCAAAAATCATACGCTAACTCATGTTGTTTAAACATCTTCATCGTGTCAGCCGAAAGAGACATGGTTATGGCAGAATGAGTATTTCGTTCACATTCCCATGCCTTGCGTTCCTCAGCAGTCATTGAACGAATGGGTTTTAGTGGAGGAACACCCACATGAACACCACTTGCAACCGGTCGAACATATCGCTCGATCAAAGGTATCTCCATTTCAGGATCAGTAAAAGCAACAAAAGATAAAAATCTACCACGCCATTCAGAATACTCCATTCCAGGTGCAAAGAGTGGAGGTTTGTTTGCGCTACCAACCTCAGCATTGTGTTTTAACATAGCATTAATAGCTTGTAAAGTAGACATTTTAATATGTATTAAGTAGGATAAAACTTTGTTTTATTTTAAAATTCTGATTTAAAACAGTACAGCGATATTGATGATATCGCTATCAATATCGCTAGTTAAAGCGCAAATCAAAATCAAAATGACAAAGGCGATATCAAAGGCGATATTGAGACTAATATCGCTAAAATTAACTAGGCGATATTAATTAATATGTCTAGTAATATCGCTAGAGATATCGCTCAAATTAATGAGAACACATCAGGTAATATCGCTAAAACCCTAGAGGCGATATTAACGGTGATATCGCTTCTAATATCGCTGAAACGGCTGGAAAACCTAAAAAGTTTTTAATCTGAAAGATCAAACGAAGTTAGGGTTGTTAATGACGAACAATAATCCAGAAAACACAAAAAAAGGAAGTAAATCAATCAATTTTAAGGCTAACAAGCAATCAACCTATATAAAACTAATGATTTAACCACTTTTAACGTACTTTTGTTGATTTAATAACCACTAATCCAATGGATCTATGGCTCTGATACCAATTGTAGGATCGTCTAAAATGACAGAATACATGCAAATCAACGTTCAACAGCTAATGAGCGGAAATCAATAGCTAAACACAAGTACGTTTTTAATCACAAGCACAGACAATAATGTATTAAGAATTAGAATCAATGAACGAATACAATACTGACCACAGAAGCAGAAAACACAGCCAAAAGCTCTTCTGGAAATCGTCAAGTTCAACAACCCTAACAACTGAAACCCTAAGCGCATATTTATTGGTAACTAATCAGCGACATAGCGATATTGGTGATATCGCCTATGCGATATTTGACAATATCGCCTAAGCGATCTTGCCAATGTCGCCTAATACAGAATGTAACTAATTAATTACAACTCAAAACCTAGACCAAGTGACAGACACACTAATGTGCCAACACTTTCCCCTGTCATGTGCCTGGAGCAACCGCTGTCTACGTGCCACCAGTTAATGGCACGTCTAGTCAACTCCTGCACTCAAGAAATAAACATTAGTTATCGAGGGGGACCCAAACCACGACGGTCTTGGGTCGTCCATTCTCCTCAAATGTGAACTCTTAGAAGTAACCATCTCTCTTATCTTGAGACTTGGATACTGAAGTAGTTACACGTGGGGGTGAATGGTGGGTCTTTCCCCTAGGCCTTCTCTCAGGAGACTTTTGATATAATATCTAATTTATTGACCATGAGTTAGATGTCGATCTAACCTCTGTTGGATAAGTGTAATTTGAATTGTTATAATTCCTATTAGTATTATCCTGGTTAGAACTATTTCATTTGGGGTATGAAAACGTTGTGGAGTTCTCGACCTAATAGATTTTCCAGTAGAACTTCCTGTAACAGAAGTAGTGTTCCTTGGACTATCATCCATCGAGAACTTCACTGGTTGAAAACGAGGTTGAAATCTTTGAAATTTTGGCAATTGTTTATCTCCCCCATTTCTAACCACGTTTTCAACATTTTCGTTAATTTGAAGTTCATTACGAAAAAGATTTGCCATTTTCTTGTTTACACTAGTTATCTCAGGCGTCTTAATGATTTTAGCCTGAGAACTACTTGCTTTAACAGGTGATTGGTCTTTCTTCACCTACGTTGGTTTGACTCATGTACTTTTGTTTGGACAAATACTTGCCACGTGTCCCTTTTGGTGATACACGAAGCATGAACGTTTTACCAAAGCTTTCTTAGGAGCTTTGGTATTAGTTTGGTTTTCCAAATTATTAGAAGTCAGAGAAGAGACCGGTTCTAATTGTTTACCTATATCTATTTTGTCAGATTCAATTTTTGGATCAACAAATTCAACACTAGTTTTAGACTCTTCTTTTTCTGAGTGTACCTCCATTACTCCCTTACTTTCAAAAGACACTTTCTTTTTCAGAATTGTTTTGGGAGTCGTGGAAGTCTCAGTAGCAGTTGATTCTTTTACATTATTTACAGTCTCATCTTTCTCTGACTTAGTCGACTCAGTACTATTTACCAAGTCAGTGATTGCTGAGGGAATAGTAGAGTCAACAACTTGTGACAGCTCAGATTCAGTTGTTAAGTATTTATAATAATGGTTATAAGGTGGAGGGACTTCATTATATCCCATGCCACGATGGTCTCCTGGCTGTTTTCCAACAGTTAACAGAGTGTCTAAGGTTTCAATGGAGAGTCTTCTAAGTTCAATTTTCGATTAAGATCTGTAATTCTAACCCTAGCGTCTACTAATTCTTTTTCCTTTTCTAAAGTGTTCCTAGTTAAATTAGATACATGCTCTCGAGCTAAATCAATTATTTGACTCTGCTCGTTAACTGTATCTCTTAATTTTTTAATATCTTCATTATCAGATTTTAACTTAACTATTAATTCAGAATTTCTCTGTTTTAATGCTGCATTTTCTTCCTTTAAGTGATTAAGTTGAGCTGTCATCAAGTTAGATGATTCTATCAATTTCTCAGCTTCACCTGCAACGTTAGTACATAATAGGCAGACATTAACTACAGAATCCAAATTCAATAATACCTTATGCTTTTCAGCATCCAGATTAGCCATATACGTGATGAAGTCCTTTGTACTTATCGTGTCAGTTGTTTCCAGTCTCAAAACTCTGGTGAGTACCAATCCATCCCTTTCATCACCATCTATCGAGGCCATGAACGCTTGAGGTTCGTCAACATAGTTATTCCAATCATACGAACCATCTTGAGTTTGAACGACCAAAGCTCTGGAGTTTGATTAATTTCCAGAGTTTGAATCTCTATTAATGGTTCCTTGAGAGGAATAACTTGGTCGCCCCTGGTTAGTTGTTAGCTCTCTTTTTGGTCTCTGACATTCTCTTGCAAAGTGTCCAAAATCATCACAGTTATAACAGTTTACTTTAGTTTTGTCAAAACCAACTTAATTGCCCACAAATTTCCTGCCAGTGCGATTGACAAATCTCTGCACACGCCTAGCAACCATAGCCATTTGCCATTGTAGATCCATTTCTTCTAAATCGTCAGGATCTACTTGATCAAAATCTTCATTAAGCATAGCAGGATATGTGATTCTTCCCTTAATGAAGTTCTCTTGGGTGGTAATAAATGATGCTAGAAGTGACACCTGATCCTCAGCGGATTTCACACTCATTGGCGACTTCACCCCGTTAGATATACCTGAAGACAAGTTCATGTCCTTGCCTGAATCATTTGTTTCGGCTTCCCGTGTGAAGAACGTTGTAACTCCATTACCTGTACTTGTTGATGCAGCAGAATCAGACTTCTTACTGTGATATACACTTGGATCTTGAACCTGATCAGGTCCGGTCTCTTTCTTTTGCATGTTCAGATCATAAACTCTTAGCTTCCCAACTACCTCATCCAGCGTTAAGGTTTTATACTCTCTGCTTTCTTTAATCATCAGAGTATATATGTCCCATTTAGGAGGTAACGCCTCTAGCAGTTTATTATTCTTCACAGTGTAAGTATAAGCCAGTCCAATATTATCCATCTCTGTTATCAGATGATAATATCTACTGATAATATCTTCTAACGACTCAGATTTCCAATGCTTAAAAACATAGAATTGTTTAGTAAGCAAATCTGACCTGCTTTTTTTATCTGTTCATTTCCTTCAAATCTCTTCTCCAAAGCTAACCAAAGCTCTCTAGAAGAATTGTATTTCTTGAAGGGGTGCTTTATTTCTTGAGGTAAGCACATAGTTAGAGGAGATAAAGCTTTGTTTTCAGCCTCATACATCTTACGGTCTTCTTCCTTCATAGTCGAATACGAATAGACTTATTATTTTCCCTCAAATTCGTATGTAGGAGGGTCATACCCGTCGCTGATACAAATCCACATTTTAATGTCATTATACCTAACAAATGACTCAAACCTATCTTTCCACCAGAAGTAATCCTCTGATTTCAGTAACTTTGGTGGTGAAGCAGATTTTCCCACTTCGTGACCATCTCAATCATTTTGCTCCAACTTGACATCATATAAGAAGATATACGAACTTGTGAGCTAAGTTCGTAGAAAACAGTATCAATTTAACTTCGTACGAACTTGGCAGTCAAGTTCGAACATATGTCAAACTTGGTCAATACGAACTTGAGATAAGTTCGAAAGGCTAGTCAACGAACTTGGTCAAACGAACTTGAGGTAAGTTCGTAGGTCAAGTTCGTACGAACTTACAGACTAGTAGGTTCGTAGGATACTGTATAGGTATTGAGTATCGTACGATCAATCTGATCAACCCTAATTCGTAAAGACTGAATCTGAGCTCTTCTAAAATCGAATTCTAAGTGATCTTTAACACCTTAAACATAAAAATCAATGATTATACGTCCAAATCTTCCGTATTCTCTC
The DNA here is from genome assembly GCA_963921325.1 of Logfia minima. Lineage (NCBI taxonomy): Eukaryota > Viridiplantae > Streptophyta > Magnoliopsida > Asterales > Asteraceae > Logfia > Logfia minima. The sequence goes on from OY992766.1 coordinate 12,052,668, forward strand.
GTTCTTTAGTGTTTTAAACCCCGAACCTTCAACAAATCAACGTTTAAAGCTCTGATACCACTTGTAGGTTCCCTAACCCTGGATCCACGAGGTTATCACGTTTATTAAGTGCGGAATCCTTAAACAAACGCAACAATAATCAACAAGTAATACAAATATAGTAAAGAACACATTTATTGAACGTAAGTATCAATTACATTCAACGCAGGACAAAACTCTAGCTTAGTATACGAAAATAGCTTTAGTTAAGCCTTACAAAACACTTTAAACAAATGATTACATTTGAACTAGAAATTAATCTATATAAAGAACCTAAGTTCGTACGGGCTGGACCCTACGAACTTGCCTGGTCACAGGCCCACCTAAGTTCGTATGATCCTAAGTTCGTAAGAACTTACATTAGAAAACATAAAAGTGAACTTATTACAAAAGACTTATCAAACTAACTATTACAAACTAGAAAGCTGTTGTCACTAAATATGTACCAACAAAATGTAATATTTAGTTTAAATTGTTAATTATATAATTAGTATAGATAAGATAACGTGAGTAAAAACGTGAATTTTTACGCATTATCAGTTCCCTAGCACAAGGTACAAGAAACACCAACCATATATATTAAACAATACACGTTTACATCATTCACAAAACATTGTTCAAAAGTTACATATTTTATCAAATCAAGCACTCATGCAGGAAGCGACCAAGGGTGCAAACTTATATGCCATAACTATTAAGCAAATCTTGAAAAAGTACGATAAAAAGAGAGTGTCAACTACATGAATAGTTGGTGAGTTTCACAGATTTTTTAGTACGGGATGTCAACCCAAAAGTTCAGTTCCAAAAATAGTTCAAGTACAAGTACAACAATCATAGATGTTATTGCATTGAGTCCACAACGAAACCTACTGATGGAACTTACGCCCCGAAACGCAATGTCCTATTGGTAACATGTAGACATTTGTACTCACATTTGCAGGCTGAGTGGGGGGTGGTCTCCCCCAAATAGTGTGAAAGTCCCATGTGAACTGATCCACGAGGTAATAACGTGTATTAGAGTGCGGAATCCTCTAATAAATGAAACGCTAACTAAACGAGTGTTGTAAGTATGTTTATAACACGAAATAAGATTTGTGGAATATAAGTTGTATTATATTCGAACTTGAGACAATATTACAAGAGTATTTAAACTTAGTTTTCTAAAACTAAGTTCTCAAAACGTTACAAATGAAAATTTCGAACTTGTATTTATAGACAGCTAAGTTCGTACGAACTTAGCAACTCCTATGTTCGTAGGAACCTACCTGTAAGTTCGTACCTACCCTAAGTTCGTACGAACATATAGGTTCGTACGAACTTAAGAAAATACATAACAAAATATTTCATTTAGTTAACAACATAAACAAATTACGAAACTAACTATTACAAATAAGAAGTTGTTGTCACACAACATGTACCAACAGACTCCCCCTTGACAATAGCTCTATTTGTCTTCAGTCATCTTGTTGTAGTCAATCTTGATTCTCGATCACCTTTGTCGACTTCCAGCCCATAAACCTTTCTCAATGCAAACCTTCACCACTTTTTGATATCTTCGGCCTTCATGCCTCCAACTATCTCTGTACAAGATTTTATTTGCATGAAGCTTCATCAGATCGTCCTTGGACAAGTTTACCAGATGTAAACTATCGTACACTCTCAGCAACACCTTTCCTTCACTGTCCTCCATAACTGCTTCGGTAGTTTGACTATCAACATACCACCACTTGAGATTTGCTAGAACATCCCGCGACATTTTCTTCAACGAAACCCTCTTCAAGCACTTGACTGGTCTGTAGACCATTTTCATCCACGACTTGTTAGTAATTGGATCACTCCTGGTCAGATTAGGAACTCTCTTCCCCGGCTTTGGCTTTAAGTCTTCAGACTTGTTCGATCTTCCTTCACGCTTAACGATTCTCTCTAAGGTGTGAGCGTAAGGATCATCTCCAATATTTACCAAGTCTAGCCAGGCCAGTTCCTTTAATTCTATCTTTGGCAACGAGCTAAAGACCTTCAGTTTGTTCTTCAAATACTGAATCCCATCATATCTTATAATTATGAATAGTTTGAGTTCACTATCATAAAACCAACTAATAATGCCTTGTTTCAGCTCGCCCGATCCTCTGACCCTTATATCACCCTTATACTTAATCTCTGGTTCCTTTTCCATCTTTTTAAACCGTAAGTCTTTCAATTCAGCTCTAGATGGCTCTATTGGTTCATCTTCTAACTCAACTTCGGGAGTTAATTCACCCTCTAAGTTGATCACTTTCTCACTACCAGCTTCATCTTCATAACAGTCTCGGTAACTGGTTGTTTAACTACGATGTGTTCGTCAATATCTGCATTAGTATCAGGTATGACCTCATCAACAGATTTCCAATCCGCAACCTCTTTACACAAGATCTCTCCTTCCTCTAACTCTGCCACATCGCTATCAAACTCATCCAAACCAAGCAACGCTTCGATAGCATCGTTCTCGGTAAGATTCACTGGAGTTTCCTCAGTTCCGCTCACACCTTGTTTCTGACTCGACTCCCCCTAAGCTTGTGTCACTAGTCTTCCAGTTGAAGAGCTAGGCAGCTCACCTTCTTTCGGTGCATTGGGATCATCGTCTTTGTCGTTATCAGCTTTCTTCCACAACTCATCACCTCTACATCCGGTCATTTCCCCTTAAACTGACTGGCACTTTATCAGGCGGTAAAGAAGGATCTCATTGTCCTGTACCAGCTCCTCTAATTTTTCGTTGCGCTTCTCAAATTTTTCATTGAGAGTCCTCAAGTTGTTGACACGGATTTCTTGACTCGCAACAATTGTAGTTAAATCAGAAACTATATCCAATAAGCTTGCGATCCATCCCTAAAGATAGAGAAATTTATCTGGATCAGAAAGATTGGCGGTGGGATGTGACACAGGTGGTGTAGACTGAGCTGGAGGTGGAGTGGTAGCTGGTGGTTGTGTCGGAGTGGGAGTGGCGGTTGGAACAGGAGTTGGTGTTGGTGTGTCAGTTGGTGCCGGTGCTGGTGTTGTAATCGGGGGTTGCACGGTGGCTGTTATGGGTGGAGTTGTAGAGACTGGGGGTTGAACACGTTCCCCTATGACCACTCCTGTAGGCCGGCTTCTTTTGGTCGGTCTTCTCACAAGTGATGGAGCGTCATCATCGTCAGAATCATCATCATCGTCATCATTCAGGACATAATCATCGTCCTCTTGAACATTTCTCTTGCCCTTATCCGAGCACGCACTGGGTCAAAGCAAAACGATTCTCGACCCATGGACCCCCAAAGTGGGATGGTCCTTATTATCAGAGTCGCTCTCGGTCGCCTCTGAATCTCTCTCTAGGCTTCTCACAAAATCAGCCACAGAGTGAAGCTCCTCCTCAACACCGACAATGTAGCTATCGATATCAGCAAAGACATCGTCAAGGTTGGGCTGTGAACCAGTTACCATCGCATCCACATTCTCCTCGACACTTGTGCCGGCACCGCCCTGAAGTACATCACGTACAACAGATTCAACAATATCTGAGACAATTCTCTCGCCCTCGGGGGGATGCTCGATCTGGGGCAGGATCTCTTCAACAACTTCCTACTGTGGCACAGTAGCAGCCACGGGAGGTTGTACCGGGGCAGGTACTTGTACTGGTGCTTCAACGGCTGCTTGGGACATTTGCACATCCCACCAACCATCATTTGGCAGTGCTGATAATCAGCATTGATTACCGCCCCGAAAAGAGGTGAAGGCTGAGCCCGGTCAGCAGCTTGTTGACGACTGTTGTGACTTAGGCAATGGCTAATTATCTTCTTATCCACAGAGGTCAGATGCACCACTGGATCGATAGCCGGGAGATTTGGAATCAACCCGTTAATAATCATCATGACAAAACGCGGGTATAAGATAAATCGATCTTTCACGCTTCCCTTGATCTGCTGCACCATCTCATCAAAAAAGAATTGAGAGAAGCAGTAGGGTTAGTTGTAAAACAGTGAGATCATGCCAGATTGCATTTTATGATTCATGGTATCAAACCCAATCTTCTTTGGTCCGAAAGAGACCAACAATACATGCATCAAATAACTCAACTGACCGAAGAGATAGCTCTTGGTGTACTGAGTATGGGAAACATCACCAACATAACCCATTCGCTGGAAGGCGCCAGCACACAACTCGAGAGGGAATGAGGTCGTGCCATTATGTTGAACCTCCATCCCCAATAGGAGAATTATCCGAAGATAAGCAGCAGTGAATTCAATGTTGCTCCCATTGACAATAGTGCGAATGACCGGTGGTTCTGGTCGGCAGTCATAAACAGCATTCGCCCAGAATTGACAGAGATACTTGATCCTCAGCGTTCGAATGGTTGAGAGCATAGAAAACCCTCAAGCGCATTAGGAATTCCAAGATGCCTCAGAACAGCTCAGTAGCTGGATCAGCCAAATCAAACGAGATTGCCAAGTTATGCTTGTTGTAGAATTGACGCACTTGATCAGCTATTTCTGCACACACAAAAACACACCAAAGATAGATAATAATAATGTTAGTAATAGACATAATTAATTTAGAACCTTGCAACGAAGATCCTACAATTAGTACAAGTTATACACATTAATTATTAAAAAATTATTTTTTCAAACACATATAAGTTCGTACGAACTTACAACCCTGTGTAGATCGTACGAACTTAAAGTTTGACCAGGTCAAACTAAGTTCGTACGAACTTACACAGGGCTAGGTTCGTACGAACTTAGTAAGTTCATACGAACTGTAAGTTCGAACAGACAAACACCTTTTTCAATTTCAAAAATTTTGGCAACAAAATCATGATCAGGTAAGTTCTAAAGATGCACCAAGGTGTGTATAACATTATGCAACAACAATATATGATTTTAAACCACAAACTCATACAAAATTTTGATTATTACGTCGGTTTTAATAAAAACCTAGATAAAACCCGAATGTGTAAGGTTTAATGGATGAAACGCTGAAATAACTACTTACTTAGTTTCGTAAGAAGTTATTGATGATGTTTAACGGTTTAGAATTCTTAAACACGGACCAAAAAGTGATTTCAAATATGAAAAGAATGTAACAGTTCTTAGGTTCAAATGCCTAAGTAAGTTCGAAGGATCTGTAGGTTCGAAGGGTTTTGGAATTGTGAGGGGTTTGACTGGTCATACCCTTGTATACCCATCCAGGTCTAAGTTCATACGAACTTAGACCTTAGAACTTACATTCGAACTTGGGCCCTAAGTACGTACGAACTTGTACAAACTTAGCCTTAGAACTTAGATTTTTTCAAATAATAAAAACATTTTGCTTTGACCAAAATATGTAGGCTTGAAATGTATCAAGTTTTGAGCGATTAATCTAAGTAAATGTAAGTATTTCCCGTAAACTAAGAACTTTTATTAAATAAAATAAAATAACTTAAAATCTAAAATGCGAATATGAAATTGTTCATATTTTAGAAACATACATTCTTTTTTAGAGTGTCACTGATACAAAGATCGAATTAGCCATAATGAATATAGTACATAGTTAGGAATTAAATTAATTCCATTATTATTATGTATGTAAGTTATAGATCACGACGATTGTGACAACCGACAAAAATCTCAGGTCAATAACGCACTTAAATACCTAGTCTATCTATTTACGTTTACAACACTCAAAACTCCTAGTGAAAAATCTATGTTACGAAACTGTAAGTAACCGAAATCGCATAACGTTCTAGGAGATTGCTTAGCGGACTTTAAGATCGTAAACAACATTAAATTAGGTTAAAAAGTGCCAAAAACACACACAAACTCAATTTGATTCCATGCAAGGCTTATACACTTCAACACTCTTTCAATAAAATCATTTCTCTCATTTCCATTTCCAAAAACACACACAAACTCTCTCATTTCACACAATAAACTCCAGAATTTCCAGCCCCCTTTTCATCCTAAAATCATCCTTCAAAAGTGTTCTTACACTAATACAAGATCTTTAAGGTATAACCACTCATCCTAGCTTCCATTTTCTTCTTTTATTATGTTCATTTCATGGATTTCATGACTTTTTCATGGCTTAAATCCTCATACAAGGTTTGATGGTTTGTAGGTTACACCTTATACATATTCATATGTAATAGAAGGGTAACCTATGATCAAACCGAAAATCGAACCGAAAAAATCGACTTTTTGATGTTATTGTAACTATTTTCATGTTCTTGCAAGCTTGAATAGATTTAATGGTTAAAAATCGTTTCTAACACATCTTGGATGTATTTTAACACCAAGAATGTGTTAGAACAAAGATTTAAAGGATTAAATAAGATCAACAGCTTGGTTGCAAGTTGTGTTCTTGAAAAAGAGCCAAAAACCCGATTTTGGGCTTGCATGCACCAAAATTCATAGCTAGATCTTAATCCTTATTATTTATGTTTATGTAAAACACATGTTCATGCATAAAATACAAGGCCTCAATCATTGGATGAGGTCTAAAAATCGTTTGGTAGTGAAAACACACCCAAAAGATCACTTTTGTCTTCTATGTAATTTGTCCAGATTTTGACCCCACTTTGATCGACCATATAACTCAGTCAATAATGGTCCAAAAATCTTGATTTTTCTTCTGGAATTTATCTTAATGTCTTACCTTTAAAATTCCACTGGTCTCACTTAAATCTATGGAGTATTCGACCTCCAAATGTATCACACAAAACTGATGCGCAAACAGCTACCTTCATGTGAGCAATCTTGTTGTAATACATGTTCATGGGGCTTAAGGTGTTCAATAAATTAAAAAAAAATTGTTTTTAGACTCCTAACAAGCGTATCTCAGTAGAATAAAAAGATGGTAATTTATGTTGTGGACCTCATATTTTTAGAAAATGCATGAACATTATGCATTGTTGTAAGGTTGTGAATTTCAAATACTTGTGTTGTGATGATTCAAAAATACGTAAGTGCTATATAAAACGTGTTAAAATATTGGAAATTATTTTTCTCAGTAACAAGATCATAAAAAGAGTCTTGAAAATAAAAATGGGAATTTTTGGTGAAACCTAAGTATTTTTTCTAAATTAATGCAAATAAAGCCTATAAAAGGTAAAATAATCATGAAAAATATTTTTGTAGACCAAATAATTATGGGAAAATTCCAATGTCATTTTCCTTAGAAAATGAAACTATCCTCAAAATTTCACACTCTTTGGAAGTGTTTTGATATGTTTTTCAATTTACGTCTCGTTTAAACGCATAATGTTGGGAACCAAAGTTCCAATGCTCAAAACGACTTAAAATTTTTACACAAACCTAAAATTGGGTAGAAACTGATCTGGTCAAAATTCTAGAATTTTTCGTGAATAATTACTATTTTTTCCATATCTAAAAATCCCCAAATTTTCTATGAAAATTTGCGAACTATATTTCATGTTTCATACCAAGTTTGGTAATTTTAAATGTTTTATACATATATTTCCATTATTTTGTTCACAACTCGAACAATTACCGACAACATAAATTAAATGGAAATTCCAAGCTTAACGGCACTTTGTAATTTAATTAACTAGCTAAGCAATCCTAACAAACCACATTAGTTGAGAAACTAATTAGAAACCTTGTGTTCTTAGGACGTAGATAGGAGGCATACCCGGTCAACACGTGCATTACATCCATCCGTACGCTCACGCTTAGACTGTGAGTACACAGCCCCTCTTTTAACACTTTACTTAAAGGTTTTGGGGTGAAAAGCATGCTTATATGATTTAAATACTATATTTGAATTACAAATACTATGCTTATGCTATACTTGATGCTTGCTTATGCTTTGCTCATTTTACAAATGCTATGCTCGATTTACAAATGTTATGCTATGCTATGCTTAATTTCAAAATAATGTCGTGAATGTTTACTGTTTATACGAACATGATTATATGCTTGTTTTTCTATCGTATCTAAACTCCCCGATATATCTACACGACCATTAACTTTATATGAGCCAAATGATGCATATGAATAATACTATTTGTGAGCGTGACCACCTCCCCACTCACGCGGCCACGTGAGTGCATCCCAGCATCCTAAATGCCAACGATAGGGCATCTCTCTTTGGGGCAAAGGTTTATCGGTTGTAGGTTTGGTTGTGGACTCAAGCATATTAACTCATTGTGACTATAGACATTATAACGTAATAGCATAGAAATTCATAAACGTCTATAAACGTATGACTTTGTCATTTGAAACGATATTTCTTTGAAACTATAAACCTTACGACCCGAGCTTTACAATGACTTTGTCATTTGAAACGATATTTCTTTAAAACCATAAATTTTATAACCTGAGTTTTATACTATAAATCATTGTGGTTTTGGTTAATGATAAACGTGGTTTCATAATAACACCTCGCATTCTTATGAACTTCGACATAATAATCCGTTGAGATTATAAACGTTTTGATATTGATTTGATGATCCATTAACTTTATAAACGTAACCTGAACTTATTAAATACTATATCTTGAGCTTTTTAAACGTGAAGTAAACATTCGTTATAAATGAATCATGACTTTTAATTGAGTTCCAAAGGGAATCGCTCCTAAATGAATCTTGTACTTAAATAAACCTCTTTTGCGAACAAAACATCGAATCTCAAATGAATCTAACTATCAAATGAGTATCGCTCTTAAATGAGCCTTGTATTAATGAATTACTTTCATAATTATCCGCGCAATAGCGCTTGACTATCCTACAAATTGATTTTCAGATGCTTATCGTCTTTGTATGAGCCTCGGCACTAATCAGACTACTTTTGCGAACTAATCACGTAGCAACGTGGAACTTTTAAACTAGACTTTGTAAACACTTGAAAGGGTCTTTCATTACACAAAACCTGTGTACTCACCAACTATGTTTCATGGTTGACCTGTTTACTTTTACATAATTTTCAGGAATTAGTCACAACTTGTCTATTGAAGCTAAACCCGTTAGATGATCTATACTGCTGTAGCGTTACGAGATTTTTTCTTTTTGGATGTAATCGCATGTTTAGATTATTTACTTTTGTGCTGTAAACGCTTGTAAGACTTTATGTAATGTATTAGTTGTAGACCGTTGAACGGTGATCTTTTGTAATTTTCGATTATGAAATCATTATATTGTTACATCTCGTGTTTCCGCTTTAGCGGGTTGTGGCAACGATTATCGGTATTGTTGTCCAGTTAAGCATTTAACACTCAGAATTTTCAAGTACACGTTTAGTTATTGTTCACGATTTCTGTGTATCTCACATTTGATATACCCTTAGAATCAAGAAAATCCAGAATTTCATGTATCAGATGTTTTAATTTTATGTCATCTTTAAAATCAAGTCCTTTTATATTTTGAGCAATATACTTTGGTACATGTTTTAGCTATAGGACAAGACTAGGGTTAGAAGCAAACAAATCTAAAATCAAACCAGAGGTGACAGGTTTGTACTATCGTACAACAGAGCGACATAGTTTGACTAGAGACCTTGAAAACGGTATTCTTGTTTCGCGGTTGAGTTTGTTCTACTTTTACGATACACTGACTGAGTCTAGGTCAGCATGTTTCAAGATGTAGCAACAGAAACATTCAGTGAGCCCCCCCAGATGAATTAGTTTATATTTATCCAATAACATGTATTCAGGTACAATCTATCTCCTAATAATTAAGACTTAAGTCATAATCAAAATAGAGATTTCACAAAATAATCGTATTATTTAAGGTTTATTAGGTAGTTGAAAACCGTTATGTCGCATGCCTACCAATACATCGTATAGTGAAGCTATTAATTACGTTGATTTTAAGATACATTTTACTGTGTATGTACTACATCTAAAAGCCACACATATAATATGTTCTAGGAATGGGTAATGTTTTCTTCATTTCTTTGCAATCGTACAGTAACCCTCAACTTTTTATAAGTTTTTGCAAAGATAAAAATAAAATTAGCAATAGAATTAAACTACAGCTAGACATAAGTTGTTATGGGAAATAACTTATTCAGGATTGCTCGTCCCATTTAGTTGGATTAATAACTCAAAACGAGACCTATTCAAAAGCCTTAGTATAAAGGTCGGCCAGATTATCATCAGTGGGAACCTTAACTAATTTAATCATTTGTTTTTCAGCACAATCACGAATAAAATGATGTCTAATGTCAATGTGTTTCGTTTTACTATGCTTAACCGGATTATTAGTTATGGACATTGTTGATTGGTTATCAATCATAATAGGGGTACTTGTGAAGTTCAAACTATAGTCACGCAGCTGTTGTTGTATCCACAATACTTGTGAACAACAACTACCGGCTGCTACATACTCAGCCTCACAGGTTGAGATTGCGACCGAGGTTTGCTTCTTACATTGCCATGAGATAATGCGAGCACCTAAAAGTTGACAACCACCAGTGGTTGATTTCCTATTCAAGTTACATCCTCTGTAATCCGAGTCTGTATAGGCCACGAAATCAAAATTGCCTCCGGAGGGATACCAAAGACCTAACTTAAGTTTTCCCTTCAGATATCACAAAGTTCTCTTCACTGCCTTCATGTGTGACTCTTTTGGATTAGCTTGAAAACGAGCACATAAGCAGATGGCAAACATTATATCAGGCCTTGAAGCAGTTAGATACATAAGAGAACTGATAATAGCCCGATATTGAGTCGGATCTACATCTTCGGTACTCTATGTGTCTGGTCCAAGATTACGATTCTGGGGAATCGGAGTGCCAAATAACGAACAATCTTCCATATTGAAACAAGTGAGTATCTCATGCACATATTTCGTCTGATGGATAAAAAATCCGTCATTCTTTTGATCAACTTGTAATCCTAAGAAGAAATTTAGCTCCTCCATAGCACTTATCTCAAACCTTCTCTTCATCACCTTTTTGAAATCTATGCACATGTTCTCGTCAGATAACCCAAAGATGATGTCATCAACGTACACTTGTACAAGTACGAAATCATCCTTCTTCCACTTGATGAACATTGTGCTATCTATTTGACCTCTCTTGAACCCATTTTCCAAGAGATAGGTAGATAGTGTCTCATACCAAGCCTTATCTAATTTATATACCTTGTTTGGATAATCTGGATCACTGAACCCCGGAGCTTGTTGGACAAACACCAGTTCTTGAACTTTCCCATCTAGGAAGGTACTCTTTACATCGAGTTGATAGACTTTGATCCTTTTGTGTGCATCATATGCCAGAAACAATCGAATTGCTTCCAACCTAGCTACCGGTGCGAACACCTCCGTGTAATCTATCCCTTCCTGCTGATTAAATCCTTGAACAACTAGCCTTGCTTTGTTCCGTGTTTGTAAGTCTCTAGATCTTGGTTAGCGATAACGAATTATCTTTTAGGTATTGAGGTGCGGAATCCCTCAATACTTAAGGTTTTAGGCTTATATAACTAATCAATCAATTAACAAGCTTCGTTTTGATATCAACTAGTGTTAAACAATCAAAACCGAGCCTATTCAATGATAGCCTTTATATCAGCACGAATTTCGAGGAGAGAAAAGAATATCTGGTGTGTATGTAAAGAGCACGGATTTCTAGATGTCTAATAATGAGCAGCATTTAAAATATTTATATCTGGTTCAACTCGCAGGTCATGGGCCTTGCGAGTTGACTCAACTCGCAGTCCATGGGCCTGTGAGTCCAGATGGACTGCGAGCCCACATCTCAGCTCGCAGGTAGGTCCTGCGAACCGAGATAGCTGCGAGCCCAAAACTCAACTCGCAGGTAAGACCTGCGAGTCCAGTTTACAGCGAGCCCAGATCTCAACTCGCAGCTGAGAGCTGCGAGTCCAGATTGGACTGCGAGTTGAGATCTCAACTCGCAAGTCTGTTGACCTGCGAGTTGACTTCTCAATTCGCGATTCAGTCTTTAATTTAAAATCGATATTTGTCTAATAACATTTAACAAATAATAATAACAAGTTAATATCATATATTTACAAGTCTAAACCAATATATACAAGATTGATAATAAATACACTAGTCCTATTACAAGCTAGATCTATTGTCACAATAACATGTCCCAACAGACTCCCCCTTGACAATAGCTCTAGTGTCGTTATCTTCAACTTTGTCTTTGGTCTTTACTTGTAAATACTACTGCCCATATGAATCTTCATTCTAATACAAGTCTTCACCATTAATTGATAATCTCTTGCAAGATCACCCCATGCTTCAGTCGTTAGGATCCTGTTTTCGTTTAACTTCAACAGGTCCTTCCTCGACAGATTCATCTGGTGTCGATGGTCATAGACTGTTAGAATTACTCTTTCTCCTCCTTCGACTTCATCATCAGCTTCAACCATGACAGCTTCACCAGTCTCTGAGTCCACGTGCCAGTTCAGAAGATTTCCCAGAATATTCTGTGGCATTGTCTTCAGTGGTATCTGCTGTATGCACTTGACAGCTGGATAAGTTTTCTTCCTTAATCTTCGGCCAGTTCTCTGACTTCGTTCCTTTAATTTGATCATCTTTCCGACTCTTGGCTTAATCTTCTCAAACTTCATTGATCTACCCTCAGTCCGAATGATTCTCTCAACATACGTTGCGTAGGGATCATTACTGGGATTTATCAGTTCTAAGCGTGCCAAGTCTCGAATTTCAAATCGAGGAAGCGAACTGAATACTTTAAGCTTCTTATCGAAATATTGAACTCCGTCAAATCTTTTGATAGCGAAAAGTTTCAAGTCAGAATCAAAATACCAGCCGATGATCCCCTTCCTTGGAACTTTCTTTCCAGTTATATCTACTTCAGACATCCCAACCTTTTGCTTTCTCCTTTTCAGAGGTCTAAACATGGGATTATTTCTGAGTTTCTCTGGAAGGTCATCTTCTGATTCAGAACTGGTTGAGTCATTTAGACTTTCATCTAATTCAACAACCCTTTCTCCATCTTCTTCCTGGATGACCACTTTAGTTGTAGATGGGCTTACAATGTGTTCAACAACATCAGCGTCAAGATCTACACATTCGTTTGCCCCATCATTAACAATGAAAGTCCAATCTTCAGGAGGTACAAACTCTCCTACTTCAAGGTCAAAGTCAATGTCCTCATCTAATTCATCTGGCATGTCGCCTTCAGAATCTGATAAGTTCAACATTTCATGACCTATAGAAATACATACACAAATAGATTAATATCATAAGTTCTTTCATTGATTTCCCCTGAATCAATCTAAGATTTTTCTTATTAATCCCTTTGTGTATTTAAAATATATTATATATATATACTTATTCAAATCTTTCATCGATTATGATAATCGATCTAAAATTTGAATAAGTCTTATAATATGCGAACATCATATATTATATGATCCTATAACTCTTTTATCGATCATAGTCAATCTAGAATTACAAAAGGCTTATAATATACGAACATTCATAATTATAACATTTTAAACATTCAAGTTTAAACATCTTAATTACAAAATAATTCAAAGTTACAATGTATTAATAATTACAATCAGTCTATATTAATACAAGTGTCACCTTCTTCAGCTCCACCCTTCGCAGTACCAGCACCAGCTCCACTACCACTTGCTTCAGCAGACTCCCCCTGAAATGTAGTCTGCTGACCAGTCGTTGAAGGACCGGCCAGCTCACTATCCTTCTGAGCTGAGGGATCATCATCTTCATCATTCTTATTCTTCTTCGCCAGCTCATCTTCCTTGCAGGACTCTTGATATATCAATACTTCCCCTTGAGATGGCTTGTCCTTCAGAAGGCTGATGACCAGGCGATCAAGTCTATCAATTTGCCTCTGCTTGTCAGCTACATCATCTATCAGATTGTTATTCGTCTTGATGAGCAGTGAATAGGCATCATTCTGATTCGTCATGTTATCAGACATAGACAGCATTTGAGAAATCAAGAATTTGACGGTTTCTTCCAACTCTCGAACTCTGGACTCTAAGCTATTAGTACGATCAGAATCAGTCGCAGAGGAGGTGGATGGAGCAGCAGTAGTGGTGGTTGGTGGCGTGGGAGCGGGCGGTTGCATTTTCTTCGCTATCTCGTTAGCAACATCGGTTAATAGACGCGCCGCAACCCTGCTAGATTTGGTGGTTGGGTGCGAAGACGGGCGAACCAAAGCAGCAATCATTTCAGCCTCTGAGGGCGTAGAACTTGATTGTAGATGAGCTGCAGAGGTTGAAGCTGTTTGTCTGAGCAGCTTGCGAGGTCGAGTAATAAGCACCTCCTCCTCTTCTTCTTCATCCTCATCTTCATCAACCAAAACAAAATCGGGATCTTGGTCAACGGCTTTCCTCTTTAATTTCAGCTCCGGATCCATAATCAGTCTTGATCCTTTTCGAATCATCCCTTCTGGAATCCCAGAGACAAACCCAGGAGGTCCAGAGTCATCATCATCATCATCAGAATCAGATTCAGAAGCCGGAGCAGCTTCTTCATCTCTTCCTGATGGTCCAGCAGCATCAGGTGCCTCTGTGGATGGTTCTTCAAACCTTGGTGCCTCAGCAACATACTGATCCACATCCTGCATGATGGGATCATTGGCATCATCGTTCTCAGCCAGTACTTGCTGCACCACTTCAGCTGCAATGTCAACATCAACTTGTTGCTCTTGCTGATTTGCTTGAATAAGAACCTCCTCAATCAGTTCTTGTGGCTCAGGAGCACCCTCGGCCACATCAACATCTAGCCAACCATGATTTGGTGGCGTCACATAATCGGGATGGATCAAGAACCCAAACAGCTCTGTCGGCTGTGGTTGCATCTCAAACCTTCTTGAGGTGTGCATAAACATGGCATTGTAAGCCCTCAGCCCGATGGTATCAACTTTTAAATCGGCTTGAAAGTCTGGCAAATCAGGAATCGAAGCCCGAATGATAAGCATACAAAATCTGGGATATAGCATAAACTGAGACCTGACACCTCCCAAGATTTGTCTAACAAATTCTCCAAAAACATAGTCTGAAAAACTGTATGGTTTATTGTAAACCAGTGACAGTGCAACCGATAATAGAGAAGAGCTAAGCTCATCATATCCTCCTTTCTTTGGCCCAAAGATCGTGACCAAGACATGGAGTAAAAATCTCCATTCTCCGAACACGAGAGCTTTCAGAAACTGACGGCCTCTCTTGGGTCCAACATACCCCATACGTCCTAAAGCTCCCTCGATAAAGTCCAACGGAAACTCAGTTGGTCCATCTTCCTGCTCCACAGTTCCCAACTGTAAAATGTTCCTAAGATCTGAAGCAGAAAAGATAACCGGACGATCATTTATCCTTGTCTGGATGACCGGAGGATTCACCGATGTATCATATACAATATTTGCCCAGAACTGGGTTAGTATATCTCGTGATAGGGCCGGTGACTCGGTGATAGCATATCGAATCCTCGATCGTGCCAGATAAGAAAGAACCCGAGTCAATCTAGATGCACCACGGGCATCTATGTCTAAATCGACCAGAACATTATGATGTCCAACGAATTGTCGAGCCATATCTGTAATATCAAAGATCACACAAATGTTAGACAATTAGTTTAAATATTGATAAACTTATATGATCTACAACTCATAATTGAACTATTAAGTCGTGAAACTTAATTATCAATTATAGTTGTTCAACATATACAGAATCAATAAGTCTAACTTTCAAATTTACCTGCTACACAAATATATTACTTATTACGAAAAGTCATAAGTCTTATATATAGAGTATACGGATTTACGTGTTTACATTTAAGTCGACACGTCTAACCGTAGACTATTTTAACTTATAAACGCTTAATTAGTTAACTAATCGAGAGATCGTAAATTAAAATTAGAAATCAAAAGTTTCAAAAAGTCAACTCGCAAGTTCAACTCGCAGAGTCAACAAAAGTCAATTCGAAATTCAACTCGCAGAGTCAACAAAAGTCAATTCGCAAATTCAACTCGCAAGTTCAACTCGCAGAGTCAACAAAAGTCAACTCGCAAGCTCAACTCGCAAGTTCAACTCGCAGAGTCAACAAAAGTCAATTCGCAAGTTCAACTCGCAGAGTCAACTCGCAGGTCAACTCGCAGGTTGGACTCGCAAGTCAACTCGCAAGTTGGACTCGCAAGTCAAACTTGGAGTTCAACTCGCAGATGAAATGTTGACCCGTTGACCTGCGAGTTGAGTTGGATCTCAACTCGCAGGATGAACTGCCATGGTGACATCATATTAATTTTCAATTTTGAGAAGTTTTTAGCATGATCAGCCTATGTCCTTAGTTCCAACATACTCCTATTAACATAAACCCTAAGGTTTCGTGTTGATTTGAGCACAACATTAAGATTTTAGTAATTAAATAAAATATTTTTCACTTATGATGCAATCATGTGATAATACGAACAATAAAAACATAAGTAAAATAAAATAAGATAAAATGAAATAAATAAAAGTTCAATGATTCATAATAAACATTTGTATCAAGTACCCTTGTATTAATGAAACACTTTGACTAAAATAAAATTACAATAAAATAAAGTAAAATAAAATATCCTAATCAAGGGCGACAAGAATTTATCTACAGCGGGATCAGATTAGAAAGAAACAGCTGAACCAATTGATGAGTAAAAAGTCTAAGAAGATTGTTAGTATGCATACCTTATGAAATTCACAATAAGTTACATAAGAACTCACAACTTAACCATTTATCAACTTACATTTATAAGAGTATAACTTGGTTACCTATTTCCACAACATATAATATTCACATCAAAATGAAGTGATTTAAATATCATAGACAGTTCAAGATGATTACTGGTATTATAATCCATATAAACAAAGTCTACACTGATTTCCAAGCAAACCTTTTATTGTTTGTATGTGTATTACCTAATGTGATTCAAAAATGACATACTGAGAAATCAAAAATAACACATAACACCGTATCTTTCTCTTTTAAGGTAGAGGTCACTAAATAATGTTCTTTGCGAAGCATATGACATACCCTAGAGTAAATGTGACAAATATCAAACTCGTTTTGTAGATACTAGTGGTTCTAGTTCTGTACTTAGTACAACAGAAGATCCCTTAGTATAGACAAACCAAGCTTGAAACTATTGGCAAAGCTAAAGGAGTCAGGTCTGTACTTAGTACAATAAAGACACCAGTAATTTCACTAACAGCCATAATTCTTATTATTTGTCTTGACATATTTTCATAGATTCTTGATAACAGTGTATGGTCAGACTATCTTTCATCAATTAAGACTTATGTCATACGTCATATAGTAAATCACACGAGATAACACACAGAAGATTTATAGCTTATTATATGCTCAGAAATCAAAGCAGAAATTGTCTACCAGTACATCATATACTGAAGCTGTCTAGATCTAAAGTTTTCCAAGCAGATTATATTGTGTGGAGAGAGGAGTATACTAAAATAAAGATAAGTGAAGGCCTGGTTTTAAAGATGTAAAGTTCATGTAACAAATTTGAATCTACTAACACATCTAACTTAAGACTTTTACCTACATTTATTAAGCCAATTCCTCTAATTTACTATCATTTCCCAGTTGATAAAGACTTAACCTTTATCGGAGGCGATTCCCCAACGGTAACAAGCAAATGAATGCCATACGCCTAACCCCCTTTTCCCTTCTTCTTTTTTTTTTTTTTTTTTTTTTTTTTAAAAAAAAAAATAGGCATAAACTAATAAATATAAACGACTAATTATTACAAACCAACTCTATGGAAGACTAATCCTCTGGATTTCTCATTCCATTTAGTTGCACCAATTTCTCGAATCGAGCTCTGTCGAACGCTTTGGTGTATAAGTCTGCTAAATTATCCACAGATGGAACCTTAGCTAACTTTATCAGGTTCTTCTCAGCACAGTCTCTAATAAAGTTATGTCGAATATCAATATGTTTAGTTTTACTGTGCTTGACCGGATTATTGGTTATTGAGATCGTTGATTCATTATCAATCATCATAGGAGTATTTGTTATACTCAACCCATAATCAAGCAATTGTTGTTGTATCCACAGAACTTGGGAACAACAGCTGCCAGCTGCAACATACTCAGCTTCACATGTAGAAATGGCTACTGAGGTTTGCTTCTTGCATTGCCAAGAGACCAGTCTACCTCCTAGGAATTGACATCCACCGGTTGTAGACTTTCTATTCTGATTGCACCCTCCGTAATCAGAATCAGTGTAAGCCACAAAATCTAAGTCTCCATCAATCGGATACCAAAGTCCCAGCTTCGGTTTCCCTTTGAGGTAACGAAGAATTCGTTTTACTGCTTGCATGTGAGATTCTTTAGGAGTAGCTTGATATCTTGCGCAGACACATACTGCAAACATTATATCAGGCCTTGATGCTGTAAGATACATTAGTGATCCAATCATGGCCCTGTAAAGAGTAGGATCCACGTCTCTATCACTCGATGTATCTGGACCAATACCATGGGCTTCCGGAATAGGAGTATGAAAAATTCTTGATTCTTCCATCTTGAATCGTTCTAGAAGCTCATTAGTATACTTAGTCTGATGAATGAAATATCCATCTTTCGTTTGATCGACTTGCAATCCTAAGAAAAATGTCAATTCACCCATTGCTGACATCTCAAACTTGTTCTTCATAACCTTTTCAAATTCACTACACATCCTTTCGTCAGATGACCCAAAGATGATATCGTCAACATATACTTGAACAAGTAGAAAGTCTCTTCTTTTCCATTTCACAAAGAGTGTACTGTCAATTCTTCCTCTTGTGAATCCATTCTCAAGAAGATAAGTGGACAGTGTCTCATACCACGCTCTCGGAGCTTGATGTAATCCATATAGAGCCTTATCGAGACGATATACTCTATCTGGATACTTTGGATCAGTAAATCCCGGTGGTTGAGAAACATACACCGTTTCTTTGACTTTGCCATACAAGAAGGCACTTTTAACATCCAGCTGAAATACTTTTATTTTCTTTGAGGCTGCAAATGCTAAGAATAACCTAATTGCTTCAAGACTAGCCACAGGCGCAAACACTTCATTGTAATCAATCCCCTCTTGTTGATTGAAACCTTGGACAACTAGACGAGCTTTATTGCGAATCACGATTCCCCGATCGTCTTTCTTACACTTAAATACCCATCTAGTTCCAATTGGATATTCTCCAACAGGTAAGTCAACCAACTCCCAAACTTGCAATTTTGTGAACTGAGACAGTTCTTCCTGCATTGCCTCGACCCACGAATTTTCCTTCAAAGCTATCTGAACATTCTTAGGTTCAATTTGTGAGATAAAGCATGAATATAGACATAGATTTGAGATCCCTGTCTCGTTCATTTCAGCATACAAGCTTGAATGAGAGGATGTACTAGCTTTAGATTGATTTCGAGTCAGAACAGGAGAATTTGGATGACCGATGATATTATCAATTGGATGACTCCTATTAATTCTTGTTGAAGTAACAGGTTCAACTGGAATATCATCCTGTAAGTTGGCACCAATTTCCTCCAAGGGTGGTATACCATCATTAGTAGTTGATATCCTTAATTGTCTCAGAGGAGTAAGAACATCATCCATAATCCTTTGAGAAGCAATTTCAGGATCTTCACTCTCTTGAGGTATATCATCTTGAGGTTGTTGTGACTCGATAGGGGGGACCACATCAGTATCGACAATATTCCTAGCATCAGACGTTTGAGCACTCGATGAAGGAGTGGGATCCTCATCTCCTGACAATAAATGCTCAGGAATGTCTGAGTTACGGACATAGTTACTGATAGGGACTTTAAATGACTTGAAAAGATCTGAATAGTCAAACTGCCAATCCAATCCCTTATGTGAGTCATGTGTATAGCTCGTAACTTCGATGTTATAAACTATTTCAACACGTCCCGAATTTTTATTGAAGGCCCTTTTGTTTGGTGAGTTAGGCATGTAACCTAGGAAGTATCCTTCGTCAGCCTTCTCACTAAATTTAGGTTGATGACTTGATTTCAACAACGTACATGAAACTCCAAAGGGTTCAAACCCTTTTAAGTTCGGTTTCTTTTTGTTTAAAAGCTCATAACACGTCTTGTTTTGCTTTTTAACCGTAAGAACCCGATTGAGAACATGACATGCTGTATTCACTGCTTCTGCCCAAAATATGACCGGAAGCCTTGAATCTGCAAGCATTGTTCTCGCTGCTTCAATTAGAGTTCTATTCTTCCTTTCAGCAACACCATTTTGTTGAGGTTCATATGGTGCACTGAATTGATGTTGAATGCCTTTGCTTAAGCAATATACATTCAATGTAGAATTCTTGAACTCGGTCCCATTGTCACTACGAATTCTCTTAACTCTTTTTCTATAGATGTTCTCTATTAGATCTAGAAACTCCATAAGAATGCCCGGAGTTTCATCCTTAGATCCCAAAAAGAATACCCAAGAGAATCTAGAGAAATCGTCTGTGATAACCAGACTGTACCATTTGCCACCTATGCTTCTCTTGCTTATTGGGCCAAAGAGATCCATATGTAGCAACTCAAAAGGCGAGGAAATAGAGTTCACATTTTTAGACTTGTGTGGTTTCTTATGTTGTTTTCCTTTCAAGCAGGATATACACTTGTCTTCAAATGCAAAACTCTTCGGTGGTACACCCAGAACTAACCCATGTTTGGTTATATAGTTCATTTTTCGAAAATTTAAGTGTGCCATTTTCCTATGCCATAGGAGAGAGTCTGATTCTGAAGCCTTGGATAACAGACAGGTAGACATCATTGAAGTAATAGGAGCATTCATGTTGATAGCATAAATGTCCTTCTTCCTTGGAGCTTTCATCAGTATCCATTTTTCCGGAATGATAAAACCCGGCTTCAGGATCAAGGCCTCTTTCTCAGTGAAGAGAACAGGATGACCTTTATCACAGACTTGGGAAACACTCACTAGGTTGTGCGTTAGTTCTTCAACATAATTCACATCCTCTAGAGTCAAAGTTCCATTAGAAGCAGTTCCTTTCCCAGTAATTACTCCTCCTTTATTACCGGCGAAGTGCACTCCTTGTCTCAGTCCACCTCTGAAGTCTGTCAGTAGACTTCTGGTTCCTGTCATGTGCCTAGAGCATCCACTGTCAACATACCACCAATTATCATTGTTCCCAGTCTGCTCCTGCACATACAAGTTGTAAACAATCAGTTATCAAGAGGGACCCAAGCCATTACGGTCTTGGTTTGTCCCTTATCATCGACAAACTGTAGCTCTTTAAAGTAACCATCCTTCCCATTAGGAGCTTTGGTCACTTTTGAAGGAGCATCAGCTTGCTGATGATTAGTGGTCCTGGGTCTATGAGTTGACTGACTTCCAACTCTCCCCGATACATAACCCTGGAATTTCTGCCCTTGGTTACGATTATTATAGGACCCTTGGTTAACTCCTTGTGAACGAGATGTAGATCCAATCTCAAAGTGACTTTGGTTCCTTCTCGGAGTCATAAACCTCGACGGCACTTGATCCTTAGCAAAGTTTTCATGCCGTTTAGGTTTTGGTGGCGAGACACTGTGAGACGCATCTCTTTTCAGAGCAGTCACAGGTTTAATACCAATACCAGGTCTGGTACCTAACCTGTCTGTGCTAGAGATATTTTTAGACTTATCACTGGCCTCGCGCTTAGGAGCAACTTCATTCTTCTTATTGGGACAACAAGAAGAGACATGTCCTCGTTGATGACATTTGAAGCATGACATCTGCTTTCGTGACTTAGTAGTCTTAGCAGACTCCTTCTTTATCTGATCAAAAGACACTGAAGGTAACTCCTTATGTTTCTTAATGACTTCATTATTTCCATCAGTACTTCCAATCATCCCACTTGATACGAATTGTACTTTAGTGAGAGATTTGACTGTACTCTTGGTTAATGATGAATCATTGACAGTCTCTTTTTGGATCTCAGATGCAATAGACTGTTGATTTTCCAAATCCTCAGTCTCAGGATTAACATCTGTCATTTCTAAGTCAACAGAAGTGGAAGCAGTGTAATTGGCATTAAAGGGCGGAGGAACATCTGAGTATCCTAGGCCAGTAACATCCTTTACACTACGTTGAGAGCCAATGATTCTATCTAAGGTCAAAGAAGAAGTTCTATAACCTTCAAATTTTCTATTCAGCTCTACCAGTTTCATATTTGACTCTGATAACTCCTTATCCCTAATAGCTATATTTCTATTAAGCTCATTAAGGTTTAGATATAACCCGTCTATTTTAATACATTGTTCATTTATAATGTCAGTCAGACTGGTCCTATCTAGAGCATCACTCTTAATCTTCTCGTTCAGTGCTAATTTATCTTCACCTAACCTACGAACATCAGACTTAGCTAAATCTAATTATGAGGTCAAGGTTTTGTTAGATTCTGCAAAGACACTAACCTGTGTTTGAAGATCAGTAACTAAATAGCACACATCAGCGAGAGTAAGGAGATCTAGACATACCTTTTTCTTTTCGGATTGAATATCAGCCATATATGCCACAAAATCATTGGGACTCAATTCTTCTGTCGAGTTGATGTAGAGAACATCTTCCTCAATCCCCTTAACTTCTGTGTGTGGCACATTAGCTTGAAGTTCTTCAGTAGTCGGCATGTAGGAAGTGGATTCAATTAGTTTCTCTTGATCGTCAATCTCAGCCATGAGAGCTTGCTCTGATGGTGTAGACCAATCATAAGATCCGTCTATTTGCTGAACCACTAAGACTTTGGAAGTTAGATTACTTCCCGAATCTTGTTTTGATGTTCCAGCATCAACCTTTGGTCTTTGGCATTCCCTGGCAAAGTGTCCGTAACCTTGACAATTATAACACTTGACCTTGGACTTGTCAAAACCTGGTCGATTTCCAATCACTCTCTTACCCGTACGCTTTAGGAAATTCTTTACTCTCCTTGACACCATAGCCAGTTGCCACTGGAGGTCCATTTCCTCTAAGTCATCAGGGTCAACCTGATCATAATCTTCATCAAATTGTGCTGGATCGTTTATCTTCCCTTGAATATAGTTTTCATATGAAGCAACGAACGATGCCAACACAAAAAGTTGTTGTTCGGCTGATTTCACACTCATCGGCATCTTATGATGCCCTTGAGTGGATTTATCTGAGGTGGTGTTCCTGTTTCGTTTATCACCACTATCCGAAGCAATGAAACAGAGATCCTCAGTCAATTTTTCTCCAATCTCATCAATTTCACCCGCAAACAAAGCCGTGGTTAAATTGGATTAGGAATTAGAGATACTAGTCTTTCCATGGTACAGACCAGGATTCTGTAGATGATCAGAATCCGTATCTCTCGTTTTCTTAGAGAAATCATAACCCCTTAGTTTATCAATCGCTTTCTCTAGGGTCATGGTTGCATATCTTTCATCATTATCTTTCAGCATGATACCGTACATCTCCCATTTACAAGGTAAACCCTCAATAAACTTGTCGGTTTTCTCCTTGTCATTATAGAAGATAGCATGGTCGTCAAGCTCACTTAATAGATGATAGAAACGGGTGGTGTAAGCCTCAAGATCTTCTTCTCTAAAAGCTTTAAATACCATAAACTGCTTTTTTAGAAGATTACATTTACCAGCTTTCACCTGAGGGCTCCCCTCACATCTCTTTTCTAGAGCGTCCCACAGCTCTTTAGCTGTGTGAAAAGACTTCAACTGATGGTTGATCTCCTTAGGAAGGCTCATCTTAATTGAGGAATGTGCTTTATTATCGATGGTGAATTCTTTCTTCTGATGGTCATTCATTCGATCATAAGTCACAATCACTGTTGCGTTCCCTACCTCAGCTGTAGGTGCAACATATCCGTTTTTAATACACAACCAAATAGTGATGTCGTGGAATCTACAGTAACTTTCAAATCTGTCTTTCCACCCATAATAGTCCTCAAGTCTAAGTAGCTTCGGTGGAACATTAGATTTTCCAACCTCGTGTTCCATCTCGATCATTCGGCTTAAATCAGACATTTTAAAGTGAAAAATTAAGTTATATTGCGAATTCAATAATCTCAACTCGCAACTAAACTCAGTTCGCAGGAAATGTCAGTTCGCAGAAGTCTCAGCTCGCAAAAATCTCAGTTCGCAAGTAAGATTCGGCTCGCAGAGAATCTCAGTTCGCAAGTCAATCTCAACTCGCAGAGAATCTCAGCTCGCAGGAACTCAGTTCGCAATGGAACTCGGTTCGCAGGAATCTCAACTCGGTTCGCAGAAATCTCAGTTCGCAAGTAAGATTCGGCTCGCAGAGAATCTCAGTTCGCAAGTCAATCTCAACTCGCAGAGAATCTCAGCTCGCAGGAACTCAGTTCGCAATGGAACTCAGTTCGCAGGAATCTCAACTCGGTTCGCAGAAATCTCAGTTCGCAAAGGAACTCAGTTCGCAATGGAACTCGGTTCACAGGAATCTCAACTCGGTTCGCAGAAATCTCAGTTCGCAAAGGAACTCAGTTCGCAATGGAACTCGGTTCGCAGGAATCTCAACTCGCAACTAACAGTAACCCTAATCTCAACTCGCAAAACGGCGCCTCGAAATCTGGGAACTGAACTTTTTGGTATTTTTACGAATAAATCCGTAGATTTCGTTCGAAAAACGACCCTAAAGATGTTATATAACCAAAAAACCTTGTAACCACAACGTTTCTAAGCCCGAAAGCTCTGATACCAATTGTAAGTCTCTAGATCTTGGTTAGCGATAACGAATTATCTTTTAGGTATTGAGGTGCGGAATCCCTCAATACTTAAGGTTTTAGGCTTATATAACTAATCAATCAATTAACAAGCTTCGTTTTGATATCAACTAGTGTTAAACAATCAAAACCGAGCCTATTCAATGATAGCCTTTATATCAGCACGAATTTCGAGGAGAGAAAAGAATATCTGGTGTGTATGTAAAGAGCACGGATTTCTAGATCTCTAATAATGAGCAGCATTTAAAATATTTATATCTGGTTCAACTCGCAGGTCATGGGCCTTGCGAGTTGACTCAACTCGCAGCCCATGGGCCTGCGAGTCCAGATGGACTGCGAGCCCACATCTCAGCTCGCAGGTAGGTCCTGCGAACCGAGATAGCTGCGAGCCCAAAACTCAACTCGCAGGTAAGACCTGCGAGTCCAGTTTACAGCGAGCCCAGATCTCAACTCGCAGCTGAGAGCTGCGAGTCCAGATTGGACTGCGAGTTGAGATCTCAACTCGCAAGTCTGTTGACCTGCGAGTTGACTTCTCAATTCGCGATTCAGTCTTTAATTTAAAATCGATATTTGTCTAATAACATTTAACAAATAATAATAACAAGTTAATATCATATATTTACAAGTCTAAACCAATATATACAAGATTGATAATAAATACACTAGTCCTATTACAAGCTAGATCTATTGTCACAATAACATGTCCCAACATAATCCAAATTAAGCGACATAAGCAATATCGCGTACAATATCTCACACAATATCGCTAAAATCAAAACCTAATTTGGGCGATATCACAATATCGCCCCACAATATCGCTGTGACATCAGCGCAGACACTTAGTTCGAATTTTCACAAATAAAAGGGGTGCTAAGCCCTTACAAATATATCACAAGTATCTGGGATATGTTGGGAACAAGATACACTATTTATTATAACCTATTTACACATTTAGAACGCGAAATAAAAAACTTAAAATAAACCGAATGTGAAAACAATAAATGTGGTATAAAAAATTAAATTAACAGGCGGTGGGAACGTACCAATCAATGTAAGGAGTAAAGACGAACACAGTGGTGTATTTTAATTTGAACGATGATCGAAAACGAGAGAGATTGCGATGAAAAGGACAATATCGCTAAAAACGTTTTGCAATATCACAGGTAATATCGCTTGAATGTTTTTGAAAACGTATTGAATTCTGAAACAGACATTGGTATATATACAAATACACTTTTTAGCGATATTACCAATATCGCTAAACAAATATCTAGATAGGCGACATCACAATGTCGCCAGCAATATCGCCAAAATTCAAAAACAAACAGTAAGTTGTGACAAAATAAAAATTTAAATTTAGCACGCAAAGTGAACTAGCCAAAGAGACAATGAGGAACAAGACGATTATAGGTATTGTTTTTCCACTTAAACATGTAACATACTCAACTTCAAGCTTAGCAGTTATTGTGAGAGTGAATAGGTCTCCGTGAATTCCACATAGATATACCCCTAGTATCAATTCATGCCCAAGACTTCGATTAGTTAGAGAAAGCATTTGAATTCAACATTTTTAAGAATTAAGCCAGCGGTGACAGGTGTGTACATACGTACAACAAAGCGACATAAACTTGATTCAGGTGTAAGCAAAAACAGACTTGGTCAAACCATTTGGCGACCTTGTAAGTAATCTTTGATTTTATAAGATTTGAAAGTACTTTTGACTTATATTTGCTTAGTTTTTGAAAGTATACTGACTGAGACCAGGTCTGTACAAACGTACAACAAAGGAAACAGACAGCATAATTCCCCAAATGTTGTCATATACAAGCTCAAGTTAATAGAAGCATGGCAAGCTGATACATAAGAATTAAGACACATTGTCATACATCATATGATGGTCATCACAACAGATTAAACACAGATTAAGGTATTTCTTAGTTGCTTAAAGAGGAGTATGAGAATGCCTACCAATACATCGTGCAAGTAGTCAGATGTCTATAAGGACAAGTATAACAAATACGCGATAAACCTACTGAGCAGTCATTGTTAAAACTTAATATTGTCATTTGAAAAGTGTCTCCTAATGTACTATCATCTCCCTAATTGTTTACAGACACAACTAAACGTCTTTACAAATGTTGCAACATTGCTTTTCTTTAATGCTAGTAAGCATAAAAAATGGCTATTGCCTAACATATTTATGCAAAAACAATCAAATAAGCAAAAGAAATAATTGTCACAATTTATTGTTTTTCTGGAAAGAAGCGCAACCCTATCATATCAATAAGCTGGTTAAACCTAGTTCTAGAGAAGGCCTTGGTAAACAAATCAACATTTTGCTTATCAGTTTCTATTTGGACAAGATCAATCAGATGTTTCTCATAGCAATCCCGTATAAAATGAAACCTTATCTCTATGTGTTTGGTTTTAGAGTGTTGAACGGGATTTTTAGTTATACATATAGCAGCAGTATTATCAATATATAAAAGAGTCATAGTTAAGAGTAAACCGTAGTCACGAAGTTGGTGCTGAATCCACAAGATTTGTGAACAGCAACTGGCAGCAGCAATATATTCAGCTTCAGCTGTGGAGGTAGAAACTGTCGTTTGCTTTTTGCATTGCCATGACACTAAACGTGAACCAAGAAACTGGCATCCTCCTGACGTTGACTTCTTATCGATGCTACAACCACCATAATCAGAATCCGAGTATGCTGTGAGAGCAAAAGACTTCTCTGTTGGATACCATAGACCAAAAGTAGGTCTATGTTTAAGATACCCAAAAATTCGTTGAACCGCTTTCAAATGAGACACCTTGGGTTGAGATTGATATCTTGAACACATCGAAACAGCAAATACTATATCAGGTCGAGAGGCTGTAAGATACATTAAAGATCTAATCATCGACCGATATAGCTTTTCTTCACAATTCGCTTCATCTTCAGCTGGTCCTAGATTGTGGTTTGTTTGAATGGGAGTGCCATACTCTGTACAATCATGCAACTTATAGCATGTTAACATATCATTAACATACTTTGATTGATGAATGTAGGTGCCCTTCGTTGATTGATCGACTTGAACACCCAAAAAGAACTTTAGCTCCCCCATCGCACTCATTTCAAATTCAGACTTCATAATTTTCTCAAAGTCTCTACACAAAGATTCATTGGTTGAACCAAAAATGATATCATCTACGTAGACTTGAACAAGCAGTTGACTGTGTTCAGTACGTTTGATAAAAAGAGTGCTGTCGATGAGACCACGTTCATAACCATTTTTAATCAAGTGCATTGCCAACCTTTCATACCACGCATGCGGAGCTTGATGAAGACCATAAAGGGCCTTATCCAACTTGCACACATAGTCTGGGTTGACTGAATCTTCAAAACCAGGAGGTTGCCTGACATATATTTCTTCAGCAACCTTACCGTATAAAAACGCACTTTTGACATCCAGCTGATAGACACGAAACCCCTTAAATGTCGCATACGCTAAGAAGATGCGAATAGATTCCATTCTTGCAACAGGTGCAAAGACTTCATCATAATCCAAACCTTCTTGTTGTGTATACCCTTGGACCACTAGCCTAGCCTTATTACGAATCACCACTCCCCTATCATCACGTTTAACCCGAAACACCCAACGAGTTCCAATTGGGTGTACACCTTTTGGAAGTGGAACTAAATTCCAGACTTTCAGCTTCTCAAATTGTTGCAACTTTTCTTGCATTGCAGAAACCCAATGTGAATCCTTTAGAGCCTCATCAATCTTTGTTGGCTCAACTTGGGATAAAAAGCATTCTTCAATTGTAGCCTTTAGACACGTAAGATCATCAGAATTAGATGGACCTTCAGAAGGATCTTCAGAAGTTTCATCCGTATGATCATTCGTTGGAGAAGGTTTAACTGCTTTGCTTCTAGTTAGAACACCTGCATTCACATCTCCAATAATATTCTCAATTGAATGATCCTTATGAATACGAGAGACAGGTATTGAATCAGGTGTGAGGTTTGTTTCCAAATTGTTTAGCTCAACCTCTTGAGCGAAGGAACCATCTTCATTCTCAAAAAGGATGTCATCAACAGTAGTAGGAGAAGATTCGGGCTGTTGATCTGCAGAAGAACTTTCAGGAACATCAGTAGACGAAGATGGTTGAAGATCAGCAGCATCAGGAGTTGAAGACGGCGTAGATAAAGAGTTATCCGGATTAAGATGCAAGCCATGAAGAAGCGTAACAACTTGATCCACTTCATTGAATTTCGGAAGATTGAATGAGTTAACAAGATTGTCATACTCAAATAACCAATCAGGACCTTTTCCTTTAGGAGACTCCGTGTACTTTAAACATTTTACCTCAAAATGCTCTTCAATCTCTCCCGTTTCCTTGTTGAAAACCCTCTTGTTAGGAGAGATAACCGAATACCCAAGCAATAGCCCATCAAAAGCTTTTGAATCGAATTTTGAAACTTTGTCTTTTGTAATTAAAATGGTGCATGGACATCCAAAGGGCTCCAAAAACTTTAAATTTGGCTTTCGGTTATTCAACAGTTCATAACACGTTTTGTTCTTCTTCTTGTTCATCAGAACACGGTTTAATACATAGCATGCCGTGTTAACTGCCTCTGCCCAAAACGTAATCGGCAAGTGAGAATCAGACAGCATAGTACGTGCAGTTTCAATGATTGTTCTATTCTTTCTCTCCGCTACACCATTTTGTTGAGGAGTTCTCGCTGCACTAAACTGATGAACAATTCCTTTGCGTAGACAAAATAATTCAAGAATTTTGTTCTTAAATTCCGTTCCATTATCACTACGTATCTTCTTTATCTTCAAGTTGCACAGATTCTCAAGTCTATCGAACAGATAGGTCAGTATATCTGATGTTTCATCCTTTGTACGCAAGAAGTAAACCCATGAAAAGCGAGAGTAGTCATCAGTTACTACCAAACAGTAAGATTTACCTCCAATACTCTTCGTGCTTATAGGTCCGAAAAAGTCCATGTGAAGTAATTCCAATGGAGATTCAATGGAATTAATTTGCTTAGCCTTGTGAAACTTCTTGTGCTGTTTTCCTTTTAAGCACGAAACACAATCGTCTTCCAAAGCAAAAGATTGCTTAGGAATCCCATCCACTAAGTCATGTTTTACCAGATAATTCATTTTCCGAAAATGAATATGACCCATCCTTCTGTGCCACAACAATGAATCCTTAATAGACGCTTTGGTTAGAAGACAGGTATGTTCTTCAGTTTCCACTGTCCTCATGTCCAAAATATAAGAGTTCTTCACTCTAGGAGCTCTAATCAGAATCCATTCCTCGGGAATTACAAATCCCGGCTTCAATATCAAACACTCTAAGTCTGTAAAAGCAGTTGTGAACTTCTTATCGCAAACTTGAGAGACGCTTATCAAGTTGTGATTTAGCTCCTCCACAAAGTTAACATTTTCAAAGCTCACCTGACCATTTGTGAGTGTACCTTTACCAGTTATCATACCACCATTATCACCAAAAAAAGCAACATATCCCCCATTGTATGGTTTAACATCAGAAAGAAGGGAGATATTGCCCGTCATGTGTCGTGAGCAGCCACTATCAACATACCACTTGCTATTCATCACCCTTGACTGTCACAACACAAAGAGACAAATGGTTAGTTTGAAATGGAGACCCAAGCCTTGATAGACTTGGGTACTCCTGAGATTTCATCAATTATTACCACATCAGTTAAAACCTTGTTTTTCAGTAAATCATTTTCTTTTACTGATGTGATAACTTCAGATGACACATTATGTCCTACAACTTTCCTTTTCCAAACTTTCTGTGGAGTATTTTGTTGCTTGTTAACAACATCAACCTTTCGAACAATTTGTTGAGTAGGCTTAATGTTATTAACTCTAGAGGTTGGGACATTTCGAGATAATCCATGTTGTTTTGTCTTTTGAATATTTTTATGTTTAAAAGAACGTGGATCAGTTCTAGATGCCCACTTTCTAGCAAGCACAGGACATTGATTAATGAGATGACCCTGCTTCTTACAGTAGAAGCATGATCGTCTCTCTCGGAAAGTTTGATCATCACTAGATAGTGGTTTTGGCAAAAGAGGAACTCTACGAGGCTTGTTTTCAGGAACATATACAGCACATGAACACTTATGTGAGCATGATGGAGTAAATGTATTTATAGTTGAGGAAATCTTAGTTGAAGGATTTTTAATTGAAACCTTATGATTTTGAGTATTCTCTACCTGTTTCATTTTTAAATCCTTAGTAATAGATTTCTTTTTAGAAAATATTTGACCTCTACCTTCGACAGTAAGGATTAAATTTTCTGGTTTGTTGTTATTCTTCTCAACTTTTTTTGTTACCTCATGAGTTACATCTTCCACCTCTACCACCTCTTCAACATTTGTTGATGGAACAAAATTGATTGGTTCAAATTGAGGCTTAATAGGCTCAGCCTTCTGGTTATTTGAACTCAACACTTTAAGCAACTCAGGTCGCTTGACATCAGCAGCCTTAACAATCTTAGGCTGTTTAACATCCTCAGCCTTGACAAGCTTGGACTGATCGGGATAATCAACATTAACTGATTTAATCAAAGGATTTGTATCCATTTTGATAACAGAAGGTACATAGTCTTTAATTTCATCCTGCGAAAGACTGAGCTGATTCAAATTTGAGGGAGGAGGTTGGTTGTGATAACCAATTCCTGCCTTACTCTTCGTATCAGTCCGTTGATTTTGCAGAATGTCGGAAAAGATCATAGTAGATGTGGAGATATTTGCAAGTCTTCGTTTTAAATCAACATTTTCAGATTGAGTTTCAGCAAGTTCCTTTTTAAGATGTGAAATGAGTTTTAAATAACTGTCAATCTCATCTTGTTTGTTAAAAATCATTGCCTTTAACTCTTTCTTTTCATCAATAAGGGTTTTCTGATTTACAGTAAAGACTTTTTCGTTATCTTTTAAAACTTTGTTCGCTTCAATAAGATTGGTTAGATCTGTATTCAAGCGATCATTATCTACTATGAACCTGTTGATTTTACCAGTTAGTGTGATACAGGAATTACAATTAAACGAATCAAAGTCTACCTCATTTTGAACATCCGCCATAAGAGCTACGTTATCTTGATCGTCCACAGCAGAAAAATCATAGGCTTCTTCATCCATCAGAAGAGCTGCCTTGACGACTTCATTCTCCTTCTTGAAAGTAGAAGGTTTTGTAAATCCAGTAGACGGTTGTCTACCTTTCTCACATTCTCTAGCAAAATGTCCCATATTTTGACACTTGTAGCATCTAATCTTGGACTTATCGAAACCCATGCTAGTTTTATGTTGGTACATTTAGAGTGTCTGTCACTTGGTCTAGGCTTTGAGTTGTAATTAAATTGATAATATTATGTAATGGCGACATTGGCAATATCGCTTTAGCGATATTGACAATATCACATAGGCGATATCACCAATATCGCCTATGTTACTGATTAGTTACCTATAAATACTTTTTTAGGGTTTTAGTTTGAGCAGGTGTTGACATACGAATTTTGCAGCTTGTATTTTGTCTCTGGTCATTCATCTGTAAATCACAATTGGTCTCATTGATTAATATAATTATTTGTGATTGTTTGTTTTGATATTGGTTCATAACGTACTTTGGTTAGCTATTGAATTCCGCGCTTTAGCATTTGATTATATTGATTCATTGTTAAAGGTCTGTCCTTTACGGTCCTACAATTGGTATCAGAGCCATTTAATCATTGGATTAGTGGTTTATTGAATCAATATTCGTACGTTTAAAAGTCTTTTTAACTAGTTTTGCGTATAAATAAATCGTTTATTATTCTTAAAAGCTATTTAATCAGTACTTTTAGTGATTTCTGGAGTCGTGTTCGTCATTTTTATCCCTACTTTTGATTAATTCGTCATTATTAGTAATTTTAGGGTTTACAGCCGTTTTAGCGATATTAGAAGCGATATTAATATTAACATCGCCTCTAGGGTTTCTGCGACATTGTCTGTACTGTGCTCATAAATTTGAGCGATATCACTAGCGATTTAACTAGCGATATTACTTGGTATCGCCAAGTTAATCTTAGCGATATTACTTTCAATATCGCAAGATTAAGTTTAGCGATATTAGTCTCAATATCGCATGTAATATCGCCTTTGTTATCTGATTTTGTTTTAGGCTTTAATTAGCGATATTGATAACAATTTTATCAATATCGCCTTGTCAATTTATTTAGCGATATCATCAATATCGTTGTACTAATTTTAAATCAGAATTTTAAATAAGTCAAAAACAAAAAATAATAAATAAATAATGTCGCCATTACATAATATTATCAATTTAATTACAACTCAAAGCCTAGACCAAGTGACAGACACTATAAATGTACCAACAAACTCGCCCGTGTCTTCAGCTTGGTCTTCAAAAAGAATCTTCAGTTTAAACCCATCCAGCAGGAAACTTACCACCCCCATGGATTCCATGGGTTACACAAATATCCACAATTTTCTGAAATTGTTGAGCAAGCTTTTCATTTGTTGGATTACCTCAGTAATATCTTATTCGATTATCAAACAGCTTCCTCATATCCCCACTGATAAATTTATCAAGCTCATGGGATCAAAAACTCGATATTGTGCTTTCTTCAACCCATAGAGAGAAGTCTTCTCAGGTTCAACATTCTCTGGCACAAAAACCAATACAGCTTCTCCAGTTCAACATTCTTTCCTGTTCTCTTCAAATAGGTTTTCGTTATTCTAGTAAGCATAGCCATGTTCCAACGAAGATCCACTCTCTCTAGTTCATCAGGATCAACTTGAGCAAAATCTTCATCGGTAAGATCTACCGAGCTAATCCTCTTAGATAAAAAATCATCATAAGATGATAAAAATGCATTGAAGATTACTGCATGCTCGTTGTGTGATGCAGTAGCAGAGGAAGATGGTTGAGCAGAAAAGGAGGAAAATGTTCCACTTGAATTATTACCAGCTGAGTGATTCGTTTTAGATACAGCAGTAACAGGTCCAAATAACAGAGCTGTACTTCCATATCCAAAACTACTAGCATCAGGAAGCAATGAACTGGATCTTGTGCTTTTCTTTTGAATATCCAAAGCACATGTTTCTAATTTGCCAATAAGTTGATCCAAAGTCATTGCCAATACGTCTGGGTCATTCTCCATCATCAACACTCTAGTTTCCCAGTGAGAAGGTAGAGCATTAAGCAGTTTCTTGTTAACCTCAATAGAGCTGAATTTGTATCCACCCTCAGTCAGCTCATTCACGAGACGTGAATATCTACAGAACAAGTCCTTAACCGTCTCGTTCTTCTGGATGTCAAACAGATCATACTGTTTCTTCACTAACCACAGCTTGCTTTGCTTGTATTCAGTAGTACCTCCACATCTTTCAGCTATACCATTCCACAGATCATAAGCTATGTCATGTTGTTTGAACATTTTCATAGCATCGGCAGGTAGAGACATGGTTATAGCAGAGTGAGTTTTTCGTTCACATTCCCATGCCTTGCGTTCCTCAGCCGTCATTGAACGAATAGGTTTTGGAGGAGGTATACCCACATGTTCTCCACTTGCAACCGGTCGAACATATCGCTCGATCAAAGGTATCTCCATTTAAGGATCAGTAAAAGCAACAAAAGATAAAAATCTACCACGCCATTCAGAATACTCCATTCCAGGTGCAAAGAATGGAGGTTTGTTTGCGCTACCAACCTCAGCATTGTGTTTCAACATAGCATTAACAGCTTGTAAAGTAGACATTTTAATATGTATTAAGTAGGATAAAACTTTGTTTTATTCAAAAAATTCTGATTTAAAACAGTTATAGCGATATTGATAATATCGCTAAGATGCTGATGATTGAGCGATATTGATGATATCGCTATCAATATCGCTAGTTAAAGCGCAAATCAAAATTAGAATAATAAAGGCGATATCGCAGGCAATATTGATACTAATATCGCTAAAATTAATTAGGCGATATCGCTAAGTAATATCTCTAGTAATATCGCTAGAGATATCGCTCAAATTAATGAGTTCAGATCAGGTAATATCGCTAAAACCCTAGAGGCGATATTATGGTAATATCGCTTCTAATATCGCTAAAACGGCTATAAAACCTAAGAAGTTTTTAATCTGAAAGATCAAACGAAGTTAGGGTTGTTAATGACGAACAATAATCCAGAAAACACAAAAAAAACAGTAAATCAATCAGTTTTAAGGCTAACAAGCAATCAACCTATATGAAACTAATGATTTAACCACTTTTAACGTACTTTTGTTGATTTAATAACCACTAATCCAATGGATATATGGCTCTGATACCAATTGTAGGATCGTCTAATATGACAGAATACATGCAAATCAACGTTCAACAGCTAATGAGCGGAAATCAATAGCTAAATACAAGTACGTTTTTAATCACAAGCACAAAAAATATTGTATTAAGAATTATAATCAATGAACGAATACAATACTGACCACAGAAGCAGAAAACACAGCCAAAAGCTCTTATGGAAATCGTCAAGTTCAACAACCTTTTACAACTCAAACCCTAAGCGCATATTTATAAGTAACTAATCAGCGACATAGTGATATTGGTGATATCGCCTATGCGATATTGTCAATATCGCCTAAGCGATCTTGCCAATGTCGCCTAATACAAAATGTAACTAATTAATTACAACTCAAAACCTAGACCAAGTGACAGACACACTAATGTACCAACAAGTGTTAAGGATCATACTGGAATTAACTACAGGTTTCTCTTTCAAGTTTTGATAATCTCAAATTTGGTGTTCTTAGTGAAGAAGATGAGACTTTATTGCTGAGACTTTATCTTGAGACTTTATTTCTGAGACTTTAATTCTGAGACTTTAGCTGAGACTTTATTCATGCGACTTTAGCTGAGACTTTATCTCTGCGATTTTATCAGTAGTGTCGCATTCATATACTTTTGCGAACTTATCAATAGTTCAAACACTTCAAAATCTTTAATCTTTAAAAGATCCATTCAAGCAACGATTTTATGATGTTTTCAGATATTGCTAAAGCTAGGGAGAGATACCACGACATTTATCGTGAACACCCAGAGCCACATTGTATGACACGATTCGATTTAATAGAGTTTATTAAGATGTTGGAAAATGAACTTCAAGGACATTACCTCAACGTAAAAAGGGTTGAAAAATGGAGTACTGAGAAGTCAGCTGAAGTTAAGAATCTTCAAGAGCAAATTGAAACACTTCAGGCTGAAAATGAGAGACTTAAATCAGGATTGGGAAGAAAAGAGTTAAAAAGTGTGAATCAGGATTGGGAAGTGAAGTATTGGGAAGAACATGCTCAAGTAGTCAAGATGTCAGCTGAAAAGTCAACTGCTTTGCATCAAGTCAAGCTTCTTGAAACTCAAATGGAAACATACTGTGAGGTACACTCTAAAAGTCTAACTGAGTGTGAAAACAAATTAAACTCAGAAATTGAAAAGGTTGATAACCTGAAAAAGGAGCTTGCAAATAATCTTGATATATCAAAAAAGGTGGCTCGGGAAAGGGATGTTTTTAAGTTTCACAGGGATGAATATATAATTACTAACGAGAAACTTGAAAAGGAAAATAAGTCCTTAATAAAGGAAATTCTTGAATGTTCATCACAATATAAAGCATCAAAGACGTTGAAAATCGTGTTAAACAAAGGTATGACCATGCAATTGCTAAAAAATTGAGATTAGAAAGCAAGATCAAAGAACTTCATGATAAATTGTTTAAACGTGGTCAAACAGATCAAACCATTTTTCTCAATAAACCTAAGGATATCAAATTCTATAATCCAAGAGAAGGATTAGGTTTTGAAAATCCCTGCTATTTACAAAAAGCTATTTCTAAAGTACCTACCTTGTATAACTACGGTGACATGGGAAGTATTTTAAAAATGTTCTTTGTAAAAACAACTAATGAAGAAGAAGTTATTGAGAACTTTAATAGAGCTAAAGCTGAAAATGCACAATTTTCGTTCAATTATAGAGAGTTAAATGCGAGTTATGGCACAAGGAAAATTCCTCTTTCTGAGAAATATTTTCCAAGTTGTTCAACACCTGTTATTGATCAAGATGAGGTTATAGAACAAGTGGTCAAAACAAAACTTTATATTACAAATTTAATTTTGGAAAATAAAATTTTTGATCTTGAAAAACAAATAACCACTCTACAACTAAATTTTGATAAACAACGAACAACTCTTTTACAAACTATTGAACAGCTCCAAAGTACTTCATCTTCATCTAGTTCAACATCATTATCAAAATCTATCCATGAACTTGAATTTGAGAAGACCTTAGGAAAAGAGTTTGACCAAAAGAAAGCTTTCAATGTCAAGAATAGTTTGAAACCTCAAGTGAATGTTCTAGTGATGACTTACACGGATAAGTCTTCTGTTGATACATCTTAAGCCTAAAAATCTAAGGTTTTACGAAATTTTTCGTTAAAAAATTATTAGGTTTCGAAAATTTTCGATTTTGAGGTTTTTGGATCTGACAGCGTCGTTTTGCGACACAAGACTGCGACATTAATTTGTGTCGCTGTAGGGTTACTGCGACCTTAATCTTGCGACCTTAAGTTGTGACATAAGCTTGCGACACAAGTTCTGCGCCACAAAACTTTTGCGACACAATCTTAGTGTCGCTACTAGCTTTCGTGCGACATAATATTTGTGTCGCTGTTAGTTCTTTTGCGACACAATCTGCGACTGTCACACCCCAATAAAATCGTGTCACGTTAAGCAATGCGGAAGCACGGGGCGTGACGGGGATCGATTTGACAATTAAATCGAGAGCATATGATTATCGCAAACATATACTTAGAATGCCATAAATAGTTTAAAGTCCACGGTTACATGTTCATCGTGTTTACAAGACGATAGATGTTTAACAAAACAATATGATTAACATTTTAATCATAAAATCATAGTTTCAATGTTATCAAAGAATGGCATCCTATTCATCGTGGTGAGCAAGGGTCCCAAAATATGCATGCATGATCTTACGTCGCTGCTAATTCCCTGAAAAACATAGTTAAAAGGATCAACAAAATTGTTGAGTGAAATTCACAGGTTTAAGACATCATCATTTAAACCAAGTGTTTAGTAAACGTTTCACAAATCATTTCGTGCCATCCATGGCAAATAGTACGATGATATATAGTTTGAAACAATAAGTAGCTGACGGTGATCCCCCGAAGGTTTGCAAGACCTTACGAGTTAAAGTGCCGACACCTAGGCCTATAACCAAACCACGACTTTTAGTTGTTTTTGCCTGGGACCAATAAAATATACGCTCCTCGTCTCGACATACAGTCGGCAGTTAGCATGACTAACAAAAGTGGGAGGGATGTCATCCCAATAGTACTATTCGCATATTCTGTGGCTAGCGTCATCTAGCTAATGGTTACAGTTTGTAGTCATGAGGACTTCTATGCACTACAACTAGTTTAACGTAGGTTCGCACAAGGATTCGTTGTCAGGTTTTCAATCATTGCATGAAATCAGTTTGTATGTAAACAGTACATATGTTTTTCACCCCAAATTTAGAAAGCAGTAAAAAGCTGTAAAATAGGGGCTGTGAACTCACCTGGTGAGCTTTGTGAGAGCTAGCGTTTACAGAAATAAGTTTGCCCAAAATAGCCTCCTAGCGCCCTATACGCATGAGGTAGTTTGTATAAGTAGATAGCTAACCGCGTATCTAGGTTTGTAAAAGTAGATGGCTACCCGCACATCTATGCTCGTAATAGTAGGTGGCTACCCGCACACCTAGGTTTGTATAAGTAGATAGCTACCCGCATATCTATGCTAGTTGTTCACTCAATTAGTAGGTTGAAAGAGTATTTCGTTTTCGAAAGGTGTACGACCCGTTGGTGATAGTTCTGTATGCATACTTGTATGTTTATCGAAAACATAATTACTTTGTTATTACAGTGTACCTTTAAGGTTTTTAAACCTACAATGTATATCGTTACTGAAAACGCGATTATTAAATCGATTAGAAATCTTCATTATCATTTGTTCAAAACGTAGCGTTTGAATACATTTCTCTATTTGTTCAAGATTGGAATTTGTTGGCTTCACAGAGTTTAGTGTTATTTTTCGTTAATGTTGTTTTCCTTATTAGTGTTGTTAAGCCAAAGTTAGTGTCGTTAGTGCTGTTAGTTCAAAGTTAATGCTGTTAGTGTCGTTAGTGCTGTTAGTCCACAGTTAGTGCTGTTAGTTCAAAGTTAATGCTGTTAGTGTCGTTAGTGCTGTTAGTCCACAGTTAGTGCTGTTAGTGTCGTTAGTGCTGTTAAGTCACAGTTAGTGCTGTTTGACCAAAGTTTGTACTGTTTGACCTCAGTTAGTGCTGTTAAGTCACAGTTAGTGCTGTTTGACCAAAGTTTGTACTGTTTGACCTCAATTAGTGCTGTTAGTGCTGTTTGACCAAAGTTTGTACTGTTTGACCACAGTTAGTGCTATTTATATTTTTAACAGATTCTGCCCATTTTTTTACCCTTCTTGTGGTATCGTTTTGACTGGTCAAACGAACTTATTTTCTTATGAAATTTTTATCATATGTTCCCCTATGTCTTAGGTTTACAGAAAAGTAAAATTCATAATTTTTAAACAAGTATAAGGGGTTCAAAAATATTTATTAGTATACAAAGGTACAGCAGCTACATTTCTAGATAGTTGATAGGAAAATCACTTGTTTACTGAGCTAGACTCATCTTCACAAAACGTGATCATACTACTTTTAAAGCTAAGACAAAATGTGACCTTTAGGAAAAAGATTCATCTCTTTTGGATCTATGGATAAAAAGTTATGGTCTCTTAAAGTAGAGTCATATTTCGTCTCCTTAAGACAGATTAGACACATGTTCTTATAAATTCGATTTGAGGTATCAAAACTTGTCCAAATTACATGAGACCACTTGGGTTGGAAACCTAACTTCTTAAATTTAATTTTGGGCTCAAGAATCATTAGATTTGGTTATTTTATGACCGAGTTATGATCTTCTAAATTCGTCCAAAGTTTCTGTCAAGTAAGTTTCTTTGAGTTTTGAGTTTCTTTAGTTCTTTTTAATGAGTTTTCACCATTAATCACACATATATACTTATATATTAGTTGATTTTAACATATGAGTGAACATCTAGCATGTAAGTATTTTAAATGAAGGAAATGAAGAGATCAAATGGAAGAGTTTCCTTACAATGCTCTAGGATGAAATGGTAAAAAGAAGAGAACTTGAAATCTTCAACCCAAATCTCCTTTTAAATACTTAATGATGATCAAGAGTTTGAAAGGAGGTGAAAAATGAGGTATAAAAGGTGGTGGTTCATGGTGGTTTGTGGTGGTTGTTCTTGAAGGAGGTGGTGAAAGTGGTGAAATGAGAGGGAAAATGAGAGAGAGAAATGTGCAGAATTTTTGAAATGAAATTGTGAAGTGTGTGTACGTAATGTTTTCTCTTGCTTAATGCCTTTCTTAAATGTGAAGCAAGAGGAGGTGGTGATGGGAGGTGCTTAGTCTTTCAATCAAATCAAGGGAGCAAGTGGCGTTGGATTATAAACAAGCAAGTAAACATGTGAGTGTGAAATTAAGCAAGTAACCAAGTAGGGGAAAACATATGGTTGAGAAAGGAGCTTGCGAAGTGAGATCACGTAATAAAGGAATCTGCATTTGAATTTAGTGACATGCTAGCTAGGTTGCTTGGATTTAATTAGAGCTATGTGCTAGCTTGCTTGGTTAAATTAGAGCTATGTGCTAGCTTGCTTGGAATTAATTTAACATGTTAGCTTGCTAGCTTAAATTAATTTGATATGTTTAAGCTTCTAAATGATTAGTTTAAGTAGCATAACAATATAAGTAGTTAAGTACTGATTATATTCAATAGTTTTACACCGTTCGGGGAAAAGTTATCACCAACGTTCGTGTTTATCAGAAACCATCCGATTTATATTGTGCAATTCTCAATAATTACTTAAACGTAATGCATCATGCATTAAAATAGTGTGGACCAAAATGTGCAACGTGGGCGTGTGCTAGACTTATCTCAGTTTAAACCAAATTCGTTTTGATTATGAGGGAATTAGCGTAAGAATGCATGGTTTAGTGTGTACGGATTTACCGGTTTGCGAGGGTTGTCACAGCGACACAACCTTAGTGTCGCTTACTCCAGTTTTTTAACAAACTTTTGAAAAGTCTCACAAGCCCGTTACAATTATCAAAATTTGAATTTGAGCTTCCCGTTGACTAATTATAGTTTGAGAAAATTTTCGGTTTACTCGGGTGAAATTCGAAAAAATTTTGGAGGGAAAATGTACCCGCAATATCCAGGATATTTGAAGGCTTTGTTCTATAAAGACTTTGAGAGCTGGAAGGAGAAGTTTGAAGAATATATTGAATACATTGATTCAGATTTGTGGACTTCTATTACCGAGAAATATGAGGGCTCAACACTTATCAGTCAAAAGTCAGCTGCAGAACAAAAATCTTTTGATAACGACAAGAAAACACGTGAAACAATTATCATGTGTGTACCAAAAGATGTGGCACAAGATATTCCACTTTACAAATATAAAGATACATCTTATGAATTGTGGAGATCACTTGAACAAACCTACGGAAGAAAAGATGAACAGCAAATTCAAAAAGATCCAAGCGTTGAAATGCATGATTTGAAAGTTAAAGTTTCAAATCAACAAATTGAAATAGACAGTTACAAGACTGAAATCAATTTACTACGCAAAGAAAAGGCTGAAGCTCAAAGTGAGACTTTAGATTATCAACGCAAGCTCTCAAATTTTGACGCATCTTCCTTGAGGTTAGATCAATTACTTCATTCTCAGAAAATGGATACGAAATCCAAAGCTGGTATCGGATATACATCAATACCGGTCAAGGATGAGTTTGTTGAAATTGTTCATGAAGTCGAAGAAGGTGATGTGCCAACACAACAAATTAACAAATCTGATGTCAAGCTTGAAAATCACATCATCACTAATGAGTATATTGTGGCTTCTAAACAAGGGAAATCTAAAAGCGCAGCAAGCAGTGATAAGTTGAAGAAATGTCCAGACAAAGGGATACATGAGAAGCTGATACTGAAGGAAGAAGAGATTAAAGCTCTCAAACTTCAAATACTTAACATGGAATGTGAACGTGAAGAAATGCGTTCAAAAATTGTTGGACTTGAAAAGAGGATTTTAGAACTCTATCACTCAACTGAACAACAAGTCAAGGTGACTAAGAAGACTTACCCGACTAAATCTTCCAAACCATGTTCAAAACTGGTTTGTGCGAAAAGGATTTCACAGTTTACTAATTATTCTTTACAAAACAATAAGAAGTATTCTGAGAAATCACAATCAACTAGAGTTTTTGATCATCAAAAGGTTGATTGTTGTGATTCTGTAGCCCTTGAACGAATCAAAAGATCGGTTTCAAGATCTCAAAAGCCAACAAACGTATTGAAACCGACACAATCGGAATCTAGTGAAACAAGATCTTTTGTATATTCAAGAAAGCAAATGCTTGCTCTTGCACCATCTCGTCGTATGGTGGTGAAAATGCAAAGAGATTTTGTGGCTGAACCTCAAAAGAAGATTGTCTCTAAAACTAACATGGGTAAAGAAAATAAATCTTCTAAACATACTTCTAAAGCATCCCCTGTTGAATGCTCACGTCAATGTGATTGTTCAACAAGTGCTTCTTTTGGTCGGGCTCATCGGTTTACTCCTCAATCTCAATTAAGTGTTGAGCATCGATCTTGCTTTTACTGCAAGAAGCAAGGTCATTTGATAAATGATTGTACTGTGCTTGCAAAGAAACAGTTTGGGAAACAAGTTTCGCGAGTCTCTACATTAAAAAATCTTTCAAAGAAACATATTTCAATGAGAGGCTCAAAGACTTCCATCCCAGCTGTCAAAGTCAACAAAGTTGAGCATAATAAATTGCAAAACTTAAAGCTCAAAGTTGTTGACTCGCAAGCATCCAAACCAAAACAGGTTTGGAAGATTAAAGAATCTTACAAAGATTCTACATCCGACAATACCTCATCAGTCAAACATTCTAAACTGTTTGAAAATAAAATTTTGACTGATGTGGTCGGTGTTGATGATGTTACTGGAGTACCCAAGACTATAAAGGCTTGGGTCTCCATCTCTAACTAATTTATCTTTGTGTGTGGTGCCACAGCAACCTGAATCTGTAAAGAATAGTAAATGGTATATCGACAGCGGTTGCTCTCGGCACATGACTGGTGATGTTTCTTTTTTATCTGAAGTTCATGCTTACAATGGAGGTTATGTGGCCTTCGCTGGTGATAAGGGGGGAGTCATTTCTTGTCAGGGTACGCTTACTAATGGTATGGTAAGCTTTGAAAAGGTAAATTTTGTTGAACAAATCGGTTCTCGTTCTTCAAATGAAAATGGTTTCTGAATATTTCAGTTCAAACCCGTTTTACTTGAAAACGATCGAGCTCCCGTTATACTTTCTTTTGAGAAATGTATGTTATATTTGAGGGGGAGCTCGTACCAAATCAAAACTTCCAAGTGTTAAAACTACTTGTCTTTATCAAACACTTTGGAAGATTTTCAAAGTTTTTCGGTGTTTCTCACCTTGAGGAAAGTTTCTTGAAACATCAAACCGACGAAGTTCATATCACAACATTGTGATACAATGATCAATACATGATCAATTGTTGGCAAATGCTGTAATCTGCACTGAGTGTTATAGATTTCAAATATCTCCTATGATCTACCAGAACCGGTTGGATCTACCACAGGAGCCACCTTCCAAAATCTTAGGATGCGAGGGTATTTTAGGTCTAAGTGAGCGGGTTGGTGGAAATTAGAGTGCAGATTTACATACATTCAATAATGCCAAAAGAATATGAGGGAGGAGTTGAAAAATGTGAGAGGTTGAGTGAGGAGTGTGTGAAAAGGGTTAAAAGACAAAGAAAACCCTCACTAAACAGGTAATCCTCGGGTAGCCACATCTACTATCGGATTTCATTCGTTGATTTCTTGTATTGAAATAGACATCACGGAGATTTAGCACATTACCCTCCTAGCCACTCAAGTACTTCTTAAAAAGTCTTTGTTTCAATTTCTCACGGAGATTTAGCACATAATCTATTGACATCTCATTTGGAGATTGTTAATAT
The DNA here is from genome assembly GCA_963921325.1 of Logfia minima. Lineage (NCBI taxonomy): Eukaryota > Viridiplantae > Streptophyta > Magnoliopsida > Asterales > Asteraceae > Logfia > Logfia minima. The sequence goes on from OY992766.1 coordinate 12,096,598, forward strand.
TGAAACAAGAGGACAGTCTGCTCCAGTCCCTGACTTCAATTGATGCACAAATCAAGTTTAGAGCCAAAAGATATAAATATTTTTAGGACACTATGTATTTTACACACCATGTCTTTGTAACATTATGCATGTCTAAGTGACATTACCGGAACATTCATAGTGATACCCAAAATGGTATTCCGCAATGATTGAATGGAAATCCTACCAATGCTAACATCAATGCCAACATTGAAAGTAGGTCACTTAAATTGATTCATTTTATATTTCAATTGGTGTGTTAACTGGTAATCTATGTGATCCAGGAGTTATAGTGTTTTCAGAAATTTGTTTTCTGAAAATACAAACAACTTTTTCTTGATTTATTCAAAAAAAAAAATAGTTGTCTTACCCAAATGGTTACGAAATTGATGTTTATTTGAAGTTTACTATCATTTTCCACATCACTATCCTGAGATAATTGATTTGATAGTATTTTCAATATGACGCTTATTTGAAGATACAACATTCAACGGAATTCATGATGTTCACGATGTATCATAATCATCAAGAAGGGGAGAAAAGAATGATTGAAGTTACAAGCTCAAGTGCTCTGAAAAGAAAATAAATAAAGTTAGAAATTCTGTCAAAGATAAAGGTCAAAAGCTCCAGAAGTTCAGATATACATTTAAGGAGGAGCTAGAACTAGAGTTAAAAGTCAAGAAATAAAGTCAAATGAAAGTTCAAAATAGAGAGAAGACTGCTGACAATTTATCTCAAAGAAGTTTAAAAGGAAAGAGTACACAAGAGAAGAAGTTCAAAGTCAACAAATCGTATGTAAAGAAAAGATTAAAGAGGAAAGAGAAAGCTAGAACTCAAAAGAAAGTTCTAAATTCTCCATGTCAAAGACATACAAGTACAAGAGTTAGAAGACAAAAGACTTCTCAAATAAAAAGGCAGAGATTACAAGATTCTCAAGACTGCAAAAGAATTCAAGATCAAAGAACATACTCAAAGATACAAGATGCTAAATCCTAGGGGGAGATTGTTAGATATAAAATAGGATTTGCCCTTGTACATCTGAGATACTATTAGTGAGACACTAGCTGAGACACTATCTGAGACTTTAATATTAAAGTCTCATGAACTAGCAGAGACACTATCTGAGACTTAAAGTCTCATGAACTAGTTGAGACACTATCTGAGACTTTAATAATAAAGTCACGTACTGTTCATGAGACTTTATCTGAGACTTTAATAATAAAGTCGTAGGTAGTGTCGCAGAGGCTGTTAAAGTGACTATAAATACGCTATTTCTATCTCCTTTGTAAGGGCTTGAAAACATCAAGAACCTGAGCGATTTGTATGTGAGATTAACAGAGAGTATAGAGATCTTGTATTCATTCAGTTATCATTCAATATAAGCATTTGACTATTATTCGTTCATATTCACATATACATACATTCGGTTTATACTCAATTCATGTCCAAATCACTAAATTCGATCCAACAATTTGCAAGAGTAAAGACTTTTTGATTCCATAGATCTTATACATCTTTTCATTGCGAACATTTTGAGGTATAAATCAAGCGATTTCAACGTCTAATTAACTCAAAATCGACGTATTTATTATACGAGGGTTTTGTGTAAAACTTGACCAAAATTCTACAAATTAGTGCGTTATATAACAAGAAATCCTAGGGTTTATGTTACTCACACTATTTAGTACATAATGCCATAACTCGATTGCCCTAAAACTTGCTAAATTTGAGTTTTGAATCTGACGTCATCTTCACAGTTCATCCTGCGAGTTGAGTTCAAAACTCAATTTGCAGACCGGTCTTGCGAGTTGACAATTGCGAGTTGACTTGCTAACTTGCAAGTTGACACTTGCGAGTTGACTTGTTGACTTGCGGATTGAGTTGTTCTGCGAGTTGAACGGCGAGTCAGCTTGCTGATTGACTTGGTCTGCGAGTTGATTTATTCTTGCGAACTGATTTGCGAGTTGACTACATTTTTTAAACTTACGAACTCTCGATTAAATTGCTTGATTAAGAGTTATAAGTTACTATGTTATATGGTTAGTCGTGTCGACTTAAATGTGAACACGTAAAACCATATACTCTTTATATAAGACTTACGACTTCTCGTAATAAGTTATATATTTTTAAACTTGAGACTTTTTGTAACAGGTTAAGCAAACGGTTACACTTATTGATTATATACATATATAATTAACGACTATAATTGTTAATTAAGTTTCACAACTTAATCGCTCAATTACAAGTCGTAGATTATATAAGTTTATCAATATATGTTAAACTAATTGTCTGCCCTTTGTGTGATTTTTACATTACAGATATGGCTCGACAATTTGCAGCTCATCACAACGTGCTGGTTGACTTAGACGTCACTGCACGAGGTGCTGCGCGTGTAGCTCAGATTCTCACATTCTTGGCTCGTTCAAGAATACAATATGCTATCATTGAGTCACCGGCTTTATCACAGGACCTATTATCCCAATTCTGGGATAATAGCGAGTATGATACTGTTGTCAATCCTCCAGTGATTCAAACACGGGTTAATGATCGCCCTGTTGTATTTTCTTCCACCGATCTTCGCAACATTTTACGGTTGAGCACCGTTGAGCAGGAAGACGGTCCTACAGTGTTTCCTTCGGACTTCATTGAGGGAGCACTCGCACGTATGGGCTACATCGGACCCATGCGAGGACGTCAGTTCTTAAAGGCGTTGGTATTCGGAGAGTGGAGATTTTTGTGGCATGTTCTTGTCACCATTTTTGGTCCTAAGAAGGGAGGGTATGATGAGTTGAGCCCTTCACTACTTTCAGCAGTACTATCCCTGGTTTACAATAAACCATAAAATTTTTTGGATTATATTTTTGGCGAATTGGTTCGACAGATCACAGGAGGTGTTAGATCCCAGTTTCTGATCTATCTACGATTTTGCATGCTGATTATTCGGGCTAGTAATCCTGATCTGCCGGTTATTCAAGCTGATCTACATGTGGATACTATTGAGCTACGAGGCTATAATGCAATGTTTATGCATACCTCGAGGCGGTTTGACATGCGGCCTCAGTTGACTGACCTTTTCTTTTTTAGATAAATCCTCAGTACGTAGCGCCACCAAATAATGGTTGGCTGGAAGTTGATGTGGCAGAGGTCGTACCTGAGCCACAGGAACTAATAGAGGATGTCTTGGATCAGGTCAACCAACTTGGGCCACAGATAAATGCTGAAGTTGCAGCACAAGTGGTGCAAGATGTGCTGGTACAGAATGGTGATGCCAATGATCCGATCTTGCATGATATCGATCAATATTTGGCTGAAGATTCGAACACATCAGAACCACCGCTCGTAGCTGAGCCATCTAGTGGTGTTGGTCCGTCGGGACGTGACGGTGATACTGCCTCTATCTCTTATTCTGATTCTGATTTTGCGGATGATGAGACTTGACCATCCGGTTCTGTCTCAGGGATTCCAGCTGGCATGATTCGTCAAGGGTCCAAGTTAATTATGGACCCAGCACTGAAATTAAAACGAAAAGCCGCTGATCAAGATCCATACTTCATTCTTGCTGAAGAAGAAGAAGATGAAGATGAAGATGAGGAGCCACTTGTCTCTCGACCTTGCAAGCGTACTAAGCAAACTGCTTCAACCTCCGCAGCTCGTAGCTGAGCCATCTGGTGGTGCTGGTCCGTCGGGACGTGACGGTGATACTGCCTCTATCTCTGATTCTGATTCTGATTTTGCGGATGATGAGACTTGACCATCCGGTTCTGTCTCAGGGATTCCAGCTGGCATGATTCGTCAAGGGTCCAAGTTAATTATGGACCCAGCACTGAAATTAAAACGAAAAGCCGCTGATCAAGATCCAAACTTCATTCTTGTTGAAGAAGAAGAAGATGAAGATGAAGATGAGGAGCCGCTTGTCTCTCGACCTTGCAAGCGTACTAAGCAAACTGCTTCAACCTCCGCAGCTCCTACTTAATCACTTTCCACGCCTTCTAAGGCTGAAATGATAGCTGCTTTGGTTCGCCCTTCCTCACATCCGACTACCAAGTCTAGCAGGGTTGCAGCACGCTTATTGACAGATGTAGCTACAGAGATAGCTAAGAAATTGCAACCACCTGCTACCACGCCTCCATTAACCACTACTAATTGTTGGTACATTAGTGTGTCTGTCACTTGGTCTAGGTTTTGAGTTGTAATTAATTAGTTAGATTCTGTATTAGGCGATATCACCAATATCGCCTACATCACTGATTAGTTACCTATAAATACTTGGTTAGGGTTTCAGTTTTGGTGTTGTTCAACACCTACGAATTTGTGTGCAGCCTGTGGTATTCTCTGGTCAGTATTTGTTAGTCACAATTTGTGCTTTGATTAATACAAAATATTTGTGATTGTGTGTTATGTTTTGGTTTATAACGTACATTGAATAGCTATTGATTTCCGCGCTTTAGCTATTGAATATTGATTTCTTGTTAAAGGTCTGTCCTTATTCGGTCCTACAATTGGTATCAGAGCTGTTTATCCATTGGATTAGTGGTTATTGAATCAATAATTAGTACGTTAAAAACGCTAAATAACTAGTTTTCATATAGATTAATTGATTAATAGTCTTAAATCTGTTTAACTAGTGTTTTTCTGTGTTTTCTGGATTTGTGTTCGTCATTTGCAGCCTTAAAATTTGATTAAATCGTTAATATTCGTATTTTTAGGGTTTACAGTCGTTTTAGCGATATTAGAAGCGATATTACCATAATATCGCCTCTAGGGTTTTAGCGATATTACCTGATCTGAACTCATTAATTTGAGCGATATCTCTAGCGATATTACTAGAGATATTACTTAGCGATATCGCCTAATTAATTTTAGCGATATTAGTATCAATATTGCCTGTGATATCGCCTTTATTATTCTAATTTTGATTTGCGCTTTAACTAGCGATATTGATAGCGATATCATCAATATCGCTCAATCATCAGCATCTTAGCGATATCATCAATATCGCTATAACTGTTTTAAATCAGAATTTTAAAATAAAACAAAGTTTTATCCTACTTAATACATATTAAATGTCTACTTTACAAGCTGTTAATGCTATGTTAAAACATAATGCTGAGGTTGGTAGCGCAAACAAACCTCCATTCTTTGCACCTGGAATGGAGTATTCTGAATGGCGTGGTAGATTTTTATCTTTTGTTGCTTTTACTGATCCTGAAATGGAGATACCTTTGATCGAGCGATATGTTCGACCAGTTGCAAGTGGAGAACATGTGGGTATACCTCCTCCAAAACCTATTCGTTCAATGACGGCTGAGGAACGCAAGGCATGGGAATGTGAACGAAAAACTCACTCTGCTATAACCATGTCTCTACCTGCCGATGCTATGAAGATGTTTAAACAACACGACATAGCTTATGATTTGTGGAATTGTATAGCTGAAAGATGTGGAGGTACTACTGAATACAAGCAAAGCAAGCTGGAGTTAGTGAAGAAACAGTATGATCTGTTTGACATCCAGAAGAACGAGATGGTTAAGGACTTGTTCTGTAGATATTCACGTCTAATGAATGAGCTGACTGAGAGTGGATACAAATTCAGCTCTATTGAGGTTAACAAGAAACTGCTTAATGCTCTACCTCCTCACTAGGAAACTAGAGTGTTGATGATGGAGAATGACCCAGACGTATTGGCAATGACTTTGGATCAACTTATTGGAAAATTAGAAACATGTGCTTTGGATATCCAAAAGAAAAGCACAACATCCAGTTCTTTGCTTCCTGATACTAGTAGTTTTGGATATGGAAGTATAGCTCTTTTATCTGGACCTTCTACTGCTGTATCTAAACCTAATTACTCGTCTGATAATAATTTGGGTGGAACATTCTCTTCTTTCACTGCTCAACCATCTTCCTCTGCTACTGCATCACACAATGAGCATGCAGTAATCTTCAATGCATTTTTATCATCATATGATGATTTTTTATCAGAGAGGATTAGCTCGGTAGATCTCACTGATGAAGACTTTGCACAAGTTGATCCAGATGAACTAGAGAGAGTGGATCTTCGTTGGAACATGGCTATGCTTACCAGAAGAACGAAAACCTATTTGAAGAGAACAGGAAAGAAATCTCTTGAAGACGTCACTGATAAAACTAGCATGGGTTTCGATAAGTCCAAGATTAGATGCTTCAAGTGTCAAAATCTGGGACATTTTGCTAGAGAATGTGAGAAAGGTAGACAACCGTCTACTGGATTTACAAAACCTTCTACTTTTAAGAAAGAGAATGAAGTCGCCAAGGCAGCTCTTCTGATGGATGAAGAAGCTTATGATTTTTCTGCTATGGACGATCAAGATAACGTAGCTCTTATGGCGGATGTTCAAAATGAGTCAAAGGTGCTGAATAGCAAGTGGTATGTTGACAGTGGCTGTTCACGACATATGACAGGCAATATCTCCCTTCTCTCTGATGTTAAACCATATAATGGGGGATATGTTGCTTTTGCTGGTGATAATGGTGGTTCTATAACTGGGAAAGGTACACTCACAAATGGTCAGGTGAGCTTTGAGAATGTTAACTTTGTGGAGGAGCTAAATCACAACTTGATAAGCGTCTCTCAAGTTTGCGATAAGAAGTTCACAGCTGCTTTTACAGACTTAGAGTGTTTGATATTGAAGCCGGGATTTGTAATTCCCGAGGAATGGATTCTGATTAGACCTCCTAGAGTGAAGAACTCTTATATTTTGGACATGAGGACAGTAGAAACTGAAGAACATACCTGTCTTCTAACCAAAGCGTCTACTAAGGATTCATTATTGTGGCACAGAAGGATGGGTCTTATTCATTTCCGGAAAATGAATTATCTGGTGAAACATGATTTAGTGGAGGGGATTCCTAAGCAATCCTTTGCTTTGGAAGACGATTGTGTTTCGTGTTTGAAAGGAAAACAACACAAGAAGTTTCACAAGTCTAAGCAAGTTAATTCCATTGAATCTCCATTGGAATTACTTCAAATGGACTTGTTCGGACCTATAAGCACGAAGAGTATTGGAGGTAAATCTTACTGTTTGGTAGTAACTGATGACTACTCTCGCTTTTCATGGGTTTACTTCTTGCGTACAAAGGATGAAACACCAGATATACTGACCTATCTGTTCGATAGACTTGAGAATCTGTGCAACTTGAAGATAAAGAAGATACGTAGTGATAATGGAACGGAATTCAAGAACAAAATTCTTGAATTATTTTGTCTACGCAAAGGAATTGTTCATCAGCTTAGTGCAGCAAGATGTGACACCCGACACTTTAGGGTAATGATTACCTTAAACTAGAACTCTAATTTCGTGTATTTAGTTCTTTATTAGGCTAAGTACTTGTGATTACTTGCAACTATTTGTATATATGTGTATATACACTTACGTAATTGTTTGAATTACACCTTCGTAATTATTCGTAATTTCGCGAAACAACCGGACTTGGTCCGACTATTTATACGACATTGGTGAAAACTTTTCATAGATAACGTAATCGTATTTTATAGTTAAAATAGTGGTTATATGCCTTATATTACTATTTCAAATAATAATACACGAAAAACTTTGACGTTTTGTTTAAAACGTAACAAACGCGACGAAAACGTGCAAACCGAGCCCGACACCCGAGCAACACCCGAAATATACTTTTGTAACTCAATTTAGTATTTTAAGAATACTTACTTATCCCGAATATTATTCACAAATTAAAAATATATACAAAAGCTCAACGTAAATTATCAACTTTTTAAAATCACAAATTAACGTGTAAACGAACGGGGAACGAAACACGAAGTCGAGAAAACGAGTCACGAGCCCGAAACACCTTTGGGCCAGGCCCAACTCGGTCTAGGCTAGTCCAAGAAGCCCACCCACAAAAACACCTCCCTAACCTCCATTTTCACACACACACAAGCCACATTTCTATCCTCCTTCTCTCTACACTCTCTACCCTCTCTCTCTCTCTAAAAATCTGCCACCAACAACCACCTCCTCACCACCATCAACCACCTCATCACCACCATCAACCACCACTCCACCACCACGAGCCGCCATCACACTTTCAAGAAAAAGTCAAGAATTCTCACCTTCCTCTCCCTTTGATCGGCTTTTCAATCTTGTAAGGACATCTAACTCGTTTATAATACTTGTAGTACATCTATAAACATGTTGCAATGCTCACTTAACAAAGATATGTCCAAAAGATTTCACAAAAATCGTTTTCATAAGCTTAAAACATGCAAGTTACATGAAGTCCGGCCAGAAACTTTGTCCGACTTTGGGAGGTGATATCTCCCTCAAAACTTAACCAAAATGAACGATTCAAAAGGCTAAAACTAATTTTAAGAAGTTAGCTTTCATTTGCCACTGGTTTCATAATTTTTGGAGCTCGTTTGATACCAGAAATAATTTTTACAAAAACATGTAGACGGGCTGCGAAAAAGGCAGAAAAATTGTCCCTCATTGTTTTAGTCATAACTCGAGATTTACATGTCCAAAAGACTTGAAACCACCGCCAAAATTTCGGAAATTTTGTTGAGAAGAATAGTCGTAGAGATGACCATGTCCCAAATATGCACGCATTCTACCCAGAAACTCGATCTCCTTGCATGTCTCCTAATTGGATACTTTTTGACCTCTGTGGAAGTTTACAATTTTTATAAATACTTAGACTTGTCTAAAAATTTTGTAAAAATTATTTTAAGTACATAACATACTAAGAAACAACATATATTTTTCGTGAATTTTATCTCGAACATTTGAATTACGAAATAAAATCTGCAAAACTGGTCTGTTTCTGACCTTGTGTGCAAAAGCTCAATAGCCAATAGCGACACAACCCTTGTGTCGCTATCACATTTGAACCGTCACATTTTGCGACACAACCCTTGTGTCGCTATAACATTCGAACCGTCACATTTTGCGACACAACCCTTGTGTCGCTATAACATTCGAATCGTCACATTTTGCGACACAACCCTTGTGTCGCTATAATAATTGAACCGTCACATTTGCGACACAACCCTTGTGTCGCTCTATCATTCGAACTGTCACCTCTGCGACACTAAAATTGTGTCGCCAAAACCACATTAGCGACACAAGCCTTGTGTCGCTGATGACCAAAAATCAAAACATTTTTACTAAAGAAATATAAGTTGAAATAAAAATTGTTCGACCCCAGCCAGGGGCCTTGCCCCTTGGACCCCACCAGGGGTTGCCACCCCTTGGACCCCGCCACCAGGGGCACTGCCCCCGGACCCCCGTCATTTGTAGGCTTCGCCCACTTACTACACTAATCAACATTATGTTTTCACAAACTTTCACCAACGGTTCGTACACGTTTTCAATAAAGCAAACAAGAATGGACATACTAGTTAAGTGAACTACTAGCGAATAGGTGGGCATTAACCCTCCACCTACATGATTGGCTTAAATGGACATCAACCCTCCACTTATACAATCACTATAGATGGTCTTTTGAGACATCTACTTACACAATCTTATACGTCTAGGCGTTAGAAGATTTATCTTGGGAACACCAGTTGCTTGCTATTTGTTATTTGCTAAATAACATTTTAATCTCAGGTGAGTTTCATAGCCCCTTTTTCTACTATTTCCACTCAGGAGTGAGAATACATACAACTGCTTTTAACAACTGCTATTTTTATGTGAACGCAAGTACAAAACGCGATATATTGGTTGCATGAGTTATTTAACTAATCCTGAAAGTCCCCCACACATAGTTTGTTAGTATCGTTATAGCGTGAATGTTAATGAATAGTACTATTTGGGATTGACTCCCCCCGTCCGGGTTAGTCGCACTAACTGGTCAAACGGACGCATTATCATTTGTTCTTACGAGTGTTGGATTAGGCACTCGCAGGGAGGCACCACGATCGCGGCACTTAATTGTGACCCGACACCACAGTTAAGCTCGAACTATGGGCTCATGACAACAATATACACCTCTTTTTACATTTTTGTAATACATTACTATCATTGTTGGATGATACAAACAGGAAATCTTGTGCTCCACACGTTCCCTACAATGTAATATCAATTGTTTTCAAACCTATGAGCTCACCAACTTTATGTTGACTCTTTTAGTATGTATTCTCAGGTAACCAGCCATAGTAGGATGCTTTGGAAGCAATAGCTCGAGTCGCATAATTTGAAACAACCAAGGAATTAGATTGCATTTACTATATTTTGTAATAATAGTTATGTAATTCTACGTATCAGATGCGAACTCCTAGCTTTTATGTAAACACTTTGAAGTTTGAAATGTAATGACTTTTTTTAAAACGTCTCATATAGAGGTCGTTTGTTGTAACTCTTGTGTTGTGATATTTGATTTGGTCGGCGCCCCTTTGACACCTCATACCTTCCGCTGCCACGCGTCTTGGGGGTTGCGACACAAGAACTCCACAACAGAATGGTGTAGCGGAGAGAAAGAATAGAACAATCATTGAAACCGCCCGTTCTATGCTGTCTGATTCACACTTGCCGATTACTTTTTGGGCAGAGGCAGTTAACACGGCATGCTATGTATTAAACCGTGTTTTGATGAACAAGAAGAAGAATAAAACCTATTATGAATTGCTAAATAACCGAAAGCCAAATTTAAAGTTTTTGGAGCCATTTGGATGTCCTTGCACCATTTTAATTACAAAAGATAAAGTTACAAAATTTGGTGAAAAAGCGTTCGATGGGTTATTTCTTGGGTATTCGGTTAATTCTCCTAACAAGAGGGTTTTCAACAAGGAAACGGGAAAGATTGAAGAGCATTTTGAGGTAAAATGTTTAAAGTACACGGAGTCTCCTAAAGGAAAAGGTCCTGATTGGTTGTTTGAGTATGACAATCTTGTTATCTCATTCAATCTTCCGATATTCAATGAAGTGGATCAAGTTGTTACGCTTCCTCATGGCTTGCATCTTAATCCAAATAACACTTCATCCTCACCATCATCTACTTCTGATGCTACTTATCTTCAATCATCTTCGTCTATTGATGTTCCCGAAAGTTCTTCTGCAGATCAACAGCCAGAATCTTCTCCTGCTACTGTTGATGACATCCTTTCCGAGAATGAAAATGATTCCTTCGCTCAAGAGGTTGAGCTGAATAATTTGGAATCAAACCTCACACCTGATCCAATACATGTCTCTCGTATTCATAAGAATCATTCAATTGAGAACATTATTGGAGATGTGAATGCGGGTGTTCTAACTAGAAGCAAAGCAGCTAAACCTTCTCCAACGAATGATCATACGGATGAAACTTCTGAAGATCCTTCTGAAGGTCCATCTAATTCTGATGATCTTACGTGTCTAAAGGCTACAATTGAAGAATGCTTTTTATCCCAAGTTGAGCCAACAAAGATTGATGAGGCTCTAAAGGATTCACATTGGGTTTCTGCAATGCAAGAAGAGTTGCAACAATTTGAGAAGCTGAAAGTCTGGAATTTAGTTCCACTTCCAAAAGGTGTACACCCAATTGGAACTCGTTGGGTGTTTCGGGTTAAACGCGATGATAGGGGAGTGGTGATTCGTAATAAGGCTAGGCTAGTGGTCCAAGGCTATACACAACAAGAAGGTTTGGATTATGATGAAGTCTTTACGCCTGTTGCAAGAATGGAATCTATTCGCATCTTCTTAGCGTATGCGACATTTAAGGGGTTTCGTGTCTATCAGCTGGATGTCAAAAGTGCGTTTTTATACGGTAAGGTTGCTGAAGAAATATATGTTAGGCAACCTCCTGGTTTTGAAGATTCAATCAACCCAGACTATGTGTGCAAGTTGGATAAGGCCCTTTATGGTCTTCATCAAGCTCCGCGTGCGTGGTATGAAAGGTTGGCAATGCACTTGATTAAAAATGGTTATGAACGTGGTTACATTGACATCACTCTTTTTATCAAACGTACTGAACACAGTCAACTGCTTGTTCAAGTCTACGTAGATGATATCATTTTTGGTTCAACCAATGAATCTTTGTGTAGAGTGCGATGGGGAAGCTAAAGTTCTTTTTGGGTGTTTAAGTCGATCAATCAACGAAGGGCACCTACATTCATCAATCAAAGTATGTTAATGATATGTTAACACGTTATAAGTTGCATGATTGTAGAGAGTATGGCACTCCCATTCAAACAAACCACAATCTAGGACCAGCCGAAGATGAAGCGAACTGTGAAGAAAAGCTATATCGGTCGATGATTGGATCTTTAATGTATCTTACAGCCTCTCGACCTGATATAGTATTTGCTGTTTCGATGTGTTCAAGATATCAATCTCAACCCAAGGTGTCTCATTTGAAAGCGGTTGAACGAATTTTTGGGTATCTTAAACATAGACCTACTCTTGGTCTATGGTATCCAACAGAGAAGTCTTTTGCTCTCACAGCATACTCGGATTCTGATTATGGTGGCTGTAGCATCGATAAGAAGTCAACGTCAGGAGGATGCCAGTTTCTTGGTTCACGTTTAGTGTCATGGCAATGCAAAAAGCAAACGACAGTTTCTACCTCTACAGCTGAAGCTGAATATATTGCTGCTGCCAGTTGCTGTTCACAAATCTTGTGGATTCAGCACCAACTTCGTGACGACGGTTTACTCTTAACTATGACTCCTTTATATATTGATAATACTGTTGCTATCTGTATAACTAAAAATCCCGTACAACACTCTAAAACCAAACACATAAAGATAAGGTTTCATTTTATAAGGGATTGCTATGAGAAGCATTTGATAGACCTTGTCCAAATATAAACTGATAAGCAAAATGCTGATCTGTTTACCAAGGCCTTCTCTAGAACTAGGTTTAACCAGCTTATCGACATGACAGGGTTGTGCTTCTTTCAAGTAAAACAGTAAGTTGTGACATTTAAATCTTTTGTTTTATTTGAAAGTTTCTTAGTTAATTTAATTTAAAAAAATAAAAAATAAAAAATAAAAAATAAAATAAAATACGCAATAGCCATTCTTTATGTTGTTTAACATTTAAGAAATGCAAGGTTGCAACATTTTCAAAAAGACGTTTAGTTGTGTCTGAAAACAACTAGGGATATGATAGTACATTAGGGGACAATCTTAAACGGTAAAATTTAAGTTTTTAACCTTGATATATCAGTAGGTTTATCTAGTATATGCTACACATATTCTTGAACGCATTAGTATCATAATATGATGTATTGGTAGGCATAACTTAAAATTTTTGAGCTATTAACAAACACTCTTAAAATATGTGATTACTATCATATGGTGTCTATCATGAGATGTATGACATTAAGTCTTAATTCCAAAATATCAGCTTGACTTTCTTCTGTTAAACTGAGATTTTATATAAATACATTTGGGGATCTATACTGTTGTGTTCCTCTGTTGTATGAAAGTACAGACCTGGTCTCAGTGTGTATATTTTCAAAATTTAAGCAAAACAAAAGTCAATGCACTTTACAAATCTTATAAAATCAAAGATACATAATATGGTCGCCAAAGGTTTGACCTAATTATGGTTTTGCTTTAAACCTGAATCAAGTTACGTCGCTTTGTTGTGTTATTGCATAGACCTGTCACCGCTGACTTGATTCTTAAAAAATGTTTAAATTTGTATTCTATCTCTACATTATCGAAGATTAAAGATCATGTCTTGATATTAGGTGTATATCTTTTGCTAGACCCATAGAGAATTTCTCACACGAACAATAATTCTTTAGCTCAAAAATGAATATGTTTTATGTTTAAGTGGACAAACAATACCAATAATCATCTTGTTGCAAAATGTGCTAAAGTTTTATCTGCAATGCTAAATAAATTTCAATGTGGTTCAATATACTGATAATCGAATTAAAATTTAACATTTACTGTCCACGATTGTTTTACTAATATGATCCCTAATTCGACACCATCTAGTTCGTCACCAAAAATAAGTAAAGTTTAAAATTTTCTTTACTTTCAAATTTTTTTTAATTTTTGTATTTTAATTTTTATTTAATTTTCTTTGTCTTGTTAACTTATTTATGTATTAGTTTATTTTCTATATCTTTCAATTTTAAATTTTGTCACAAGTTACTGTTTGAATTTGAATTATAGCGATATTGGCAATATCGCTACCAATATCGCCTAATCAAGGAAATCTATAAATAGGAGATTCTGAGCCCTAAATTGATACGTTTTCAAAATCATCCTAGCGATATTGTAAGCGACTTTGGCGATATTGATTCTTTCTTTGATTTTTCTCTTGTTTTCGACCCTTACTTCAATCAAACCACTTCACTGTGTTCGTCTACCACTACTTCATCGATTGGTATGTATATATTGCTTTATTCTTTATTTTTTATGCTGCATTTTAGGGATTTTTGTTCGGTTTTGTGCACAATTAGGTTTTTCATGATCTAACCTATCAAACAGCAGTCAAAACCGATGTCAAATAGCTCTGTGTATTGCCGATTGCCTTTAGTGTCAAGTTCTAAGTGTTAGATCTTGTTTTTTATGCGTTTTGTGACCATAGGGTTTTGTGTCGTTCGCTTGGCGATATTGTGGGGCGATATTGCAATATCGCCTAAGCGATATTGCAATAACGCTTCAAAATAGCGATATCATATGCGATATTCACTACTATCGCTTGAATTGGATTAATTTCCAAAATCGCCAAAATTAAGCGATATTAATCGTTCTGTTTTAATTTAAGCGATATTGTGATAATATCGCCTAAATCATTTTTCTTATCAGCGATATCAGATGCGATATTATTGGCGATATTATTTAATGTCGCTTAACTCGGATTAATTTCCAATATCGCCAATTTCAATCAGAACTCATCAATTTTGTTCAATTTAAGCGATATTGAACTCAATATCGTCTAAATTGATTTGTGCGATATTAGTTCAATATCGCCTAAATCAGAAATTGTTAATTGGGCCAGGCCCAAACTGTTGATGAAACGGGCTCAGTTTATGTGTTCTAATATATTTTTGGCCTGTTTTCGAGTATCTCACTAACTGTTTTCGAGTTTTTCGATTTGTATTGATTTGTTTTGCAGAAATGGAAGATTTTTCGGTATTTGACAATAAGTGTGACCCTCGTCACAATATTACTGCATTTCTGGATGATTCTAAGGACTTAGCTGCGCCATTTCGACCAATGATTGCATTTTTACGAAGATCCCGCATCTTCACTGCCATCACGGCTTCAGCTACAGTTTATAGGGATCATGTTGGGCAGTTCTGGCGAAACGTTACTGTAAATAGTGATCTTGAATATACAAGGCTGATCTCGATGGTTCATGGACGTCAAGTCATCATTTCCGAGCAGCTTATTCGCGAAGTTCTTCAATTTGGTGATCAACCGGACATGTTGATTCAGTTTCCGAACGAGTTCATTGTCGACGCAATGAATCGTATGGGTTATGTTGTGAGCCACTCAGATCAATACCGGAAGGGTCATCTTACGAGAGTTTGGAGGTGGTTGATGCATATATTCATTTTGTGCATCTCAAACAGAAAAGCTGGGTACGACGGTACCAGTCATAGGACCGTATGTGCGATGTTAGCCCTCGTCTACAACAAACCGTACAATTATTCGGGCTACATCTTTCGGTCGATGGTTGATAATGCCCAGTTGGGGCATAATGCTTGGTATATGTATCCTCGGTTTCTACAACTGATGATCAACAGGGAGCTACCGGGTTTGGCCACTGATGCCACCCGAGTCTATAGGCAAACCCCAATGTCCAATCGGATATTCGGGGTTATGAGTTCAGATGGTAAGGGGGTTCCTATTCCTCCGGATACTCCACTGTTTGGTCATATTCTTGACCCAAACTACCAGCCACCAGCAAACGACGGATATCTAGATCCGGTCATTCGACAACCAGAACTGGAAGAGGAAAATCTTGCTGATGTTCCCGTACAAGCTACGGAAGATCCTTTACAGGATATTTATATGAGTGTTACTTCGCAGGGTGCCTTGCACACTTTGCATGTTCATCATGACACTTCTGAGGGGTCAACTGACTCTGAGTCTTCTGAGGGGGCTGGTGGTGCTACTGAAAGTGACTCTGAAGGTTCGGTCCCGCATCCACAAGAGATTGAGTATCTTAGGCGGATCAATCCTCAGAGATATTTGAGGATTCAGAGGAGGATTGCTGCAGGCAAGCAGTATGTTCCGCATAAAGACAAACGGGTTAGGGATGCTGGAGATGATGAGTATGTGCCTCCTCCACCAAAGAAGTCCAAGGTTGCTCGTGAGGTTTCTACGTTTTCTAGGCCTCAGGATGCACCGCAGGTTGATATTCCTGTTCAACCTCATCCATCTGTTATACAAGAATTGATCAAGAGGCTGGATGTGATGCAACACACATTGGACTCTCAAGCTGCAGTGATCGAAGTTCAAACTACTAGAGTTGCAGTTGTGGAAAAGGAAAACGAGGAGCTTAGGTCTAGGGTTATGATCTTGGAGTCCCAGTTGGTCGTTTCGGGGGAGATAGGAAGTAGTGAAAGACCAAATGTAACTCCCCCTGAAACAGAAAATGTAAATATTGAAGCTAGTAATGAAACTGTTCGTTTGGACTATTTCTCGTTTGAACATATACCTGGTCAGCCAAGACCGTTGGCGGTTGACTATTCTTGTGCCAATTTGACATATCTAGCAAGAATGGTTAACCAGTCTGATAATGTGAGAGAAGATACACCGGAAGTAAACTCTGATGTAGAAGTTGAAGATGAAGAATTTGCAAATGATGAATTTTATCATGATGCTCCGATAATCGAGTCGGACTCATCTGAGGATGAAGATGAACCAGAACCTACCACTGTTTCTTCCTCTTCACATCATGCAACACCTGAAGATTCAACTGAACTTGAAGCTGAAATACCCAAATCTCCTAAGGTTCCGGAAACCGCAGAAGAAAGGGCAGCTCGTCTGGCATCATGGTGGCCTCATGGTAGAGAGAAAATTGTGCCTGTTACCTGCGAATCATACAGGATTGGGGGAGATTATACTGGTTTGATCAAGAGCTGGAAAGTGTATAAAGCTAAGTTTATGATCAAAAGGACAGATGGGGTTCAATATTTCAAGCGCTCGTTCAACAAACTAAGTACGTTGCCTAAAGGTGAAATTAATAGGCTTGCTCAGTACAACTGATAAATCCATTTCAAGATAACAATGCAGATTACATTCAGAGAACTTTGCGCAAGGAAGTACAAACAAAGAAATACAGCTTCATTAAACCTACACTGGGAAAAAGATACAAGTTCAAGAAGAAGTTGGATCCAGTAACCAAGCAGCCAATCTACAAAGTACATTTCCCACCGGCTGATTGTTTGAAGAAGATACCTTTAGAAGCTGTTCCCCTGGATTTTTTGCGAAGATTTCATTACTGGGAGTTTGATAGTCAAACTGGAGAAGCAGTGTTGATATTTGTGCCTGAGCATGTAGAACCTGAGAAGACTTCGCTCTATGGTTTGAAGAAAGAGCAGTTCAGGATTTTTGACCCCATGAGTTTGATCAATCTATCAAAGGATGATATGAGGAAATTGTTTGATAATCGTATAAGATATTATCGGGGAAATCCGATAAATGAAAAACTTGCTCAACAATTTCAAAGAATTGTGGATATCTGTGTAACCCATGGAATCCATGCGGGTGGTAAGTTTCCTGCCGGATGGGTTTGATTGAAGACATTTACTGGAGATTACTTTTGAAGACCAAGCTGAAGACACGGGGGAGTTTGTTGGTACATTAGTGTGTCTGTCACTTGGTCTATGTTTTGAGTTGTAATTAATTAGTTAGATTCTGTATTAGGCGATATTGGTAATATCGCTTAGGCGATATTGACAATATCGCATAGGCGATATTGACAATATCGCATAGGCGATATCACCAATATCGCCTACATCACTGATTAGTTACCTATAAATACTTGGTTAGGGTTTCAGTTTTGGTGTTGTTTAACACCTACGAATTTGTGTGCAGCCTGTGGTATTCTCTGGTCAGTATTTGTTAGTCACAATTTGTGCTTTGATTAATACAAAATATTTGTGATTGTGTGTTATGTTTTGGTTTATAACGTACATTGAATAGCTATTGATTTCCGCGCTTTAGCTATTGAATATTGATTTCTTGTTAAAGGTCTGTCCTTATTCGGTCCTACACTAATGCTCCTTCCTCCTCACTTATGACTGATTCGGCACGCCTTCTCAGCTTGGAGTCTAGGGTTCGAGAGTTGGAGACAGTCACCACTACTCTGTCTCAAAATTTAACTGACCAATCTAAAGCCTACTCGTTGCTGCTCAAGACCAATACAACTTTGGTAGATGATGTAGCAGATAAGCAAAGGCAGATCGACCGACTTGATCGCTTGGTTACACATCTTCTCAGGGACAAGCCACCTCATGGGGAGATATTTATATATCAGGAGTCCTGCAGGGAAGATGAACTGGCGAAGAAGCGAAGAGATGATATAGATGATGATCCCACTGCTCAGAAAGATAGTGAGTTGGCTGGTCCCTCAACGACTGGTCAGCAGGCTGTTATTCAGGGGGAGTCTGCGGGTGCAAGTGGAAGTGGTGTTGGTGCTGGTACTGAAGAGGGTGGTGCTGAAGAAGGTGAAGCTTGTATTAATTTAGATTGATTGTAATATTTAAAACATTGTAACTTATAACTTTGTAATATATTATACTTGAGATTTATAATTACAAGTTAAATATGTTTTAAATAAGTTTTAAGTGATATCCAATTAAGGTTACGTAAAGTATTGATCGAAAGTCTACCGACTTATAGATAGTCGTGTGGCGTGTCCCGATTTAATATCGGCGGTCAAACTTTTACTATAATCTTTGCATTTTAGACTTGAGAATGTTAAGATTGACAAGTTAATTATGCAATGGGAATTATGATATTAATTAATTGTAAACTTGAATGTTTGGTGATCATTATTGTTCACAATACATTAATGTTTAACTTTAATTAATGTTCGGATATTATAAGACTTTTGGAATCTTAGATTGATTATAATTATACCTATGATCAATGAAAGATTTATAAGTTCATATAATATGCTCTAAATACACAAAGAAATTAATAAGGAAATTCTTAGAGTGATTCAGGGAAATCAATGAAAGAATTTATGATATTAATTGTTACTTATTAATAAGGAAATCCTTAGATTGATTTAGGGAAATCGATGAAAGGATTTATGATAATAATGATTATTTGTGTATGTACTTCTATAGGTCTGGGAATGCTAGATCTATCTAATTCGGAAAGCGATATGCTTGACGAGATAGATGAAGCTATTGACTTTGACCTTTAAGAAGGTAAATTTCTTCTACCTGACGACTGGACTTCTATTTCTGATATTGGGTTAGACGAGGGTGTAGATCACGATGCTGATATTGATGAACACCTCGTAAGCCCATCAAAAACAAAAGTTGTCATTCAGGATGAAGATGGAGAAAGAGTTGTAGATTTAGATGAAAATCTAGATGAATCAACTAGTTCTTGAAGATGATCTTCCTGAGAAACTCAAAGATAATCCAATGTTTAGGCCTTTAAAAAGGAAAAAGCAAAAGATTGGGATGTCTGAGATTGACATTACAGGAAAGCGAGCTCCACGTAAAGGAATCATAGGATGGTATTATGATTCTAATCTGAAGCTTTTTGCAGTCAAAAGGTTTGACGGAGTTCAATATTTTGAGAAGAAGCTTGCAGTTTTTAGTTCTCTTCCGAGGTTCGAAATTCGAGACTTGGCTCGATTAGAATTGAAGAACCCCAGTAATGATCCCTATGCGAGATATGTTGAGAGAATAATCAAGACTGAGGGTCGTTCAATGAAATTTGAAAAGATTAAGCCAAGAGTCGGAAAAACTGTTAAGTTGAAAGAACGAAGTCAACGAACTGGAAGAAGACTGAGGAAAAAGACTTATCCAGCTGTCAAGTGTGTACAGCAAATACCACTGAAGACAATGCCACATAATATTTTGGGAAATCTTAAGAATTGGCATGTGGACTCAGAGACTGGAGAAGCTGTCATGGTTGAAGCTGATGATGAAATTGAACGTGGTGAAAGAGAAATTTTAAAAGTCTATGACCATCGACACCTGATGAATCTGTCTAAGAAAGATCTGTTGAAATTAAACGAGAACAGGATCTTGACGACTGAAGCATGGGGTGATCTTGCACGAGATTATCAAATGATGGTAAAGACTTGTGTTAGAATGAAGATATGTATGGGTAGCAAAATTTACAAGTAAAAACCAAAGACAATATGAAGATAAAGACGTAGAGCTATTGTTAAGGGGGAGTCTGTTGATACATGTTTTGTGACAACAGATCTAGCTTGTAATAGGACTGGTGTAATTCTTATCAAGTTTGTACATTGGTTTAGATTTGTAAATATATGATATTAGTTTGTTATTATTATTTGTTAAATATAATAATATTAGACAAGTAACGAATACGAATTAAAGTCTGAATTGTGAATTGAGATTTCAAGTCGCAAGTCATAAGACTTGCGAGATGATATCTGAACTCGCAATATTAACTCAAGTCGCAAGTTATAGACTTGCGAGATGAGATCTGGATTTGCAGAAACTTAATATTGCGAGCTGAGACAAAGTCAATGGGTTGACTTGTCTTGTGAGCTGAGTCAACTCACAAAGCCCACGGGCTGCGAGTTGAGACGAGTATTTAATAAATAACTAGGTTAATTATTGTGGATGGATTGATGAATACGAATTATTGAGTTTTGAGTTTCCAGGGAGTATTAAATAGACTAACGGCTAGGTTTTGACTGATTAACATTTGTTAATATCAAAACAAAGTATATTAGTTAATAGAATCGCGTTATAATCTTGAATTAATCGTATTGAGGGATTTCGCACCTTAATACTATAGATAACGGAGTTATCGAACCAAGATCAGCGGACTTACAATTTCATGCCTTTTTAATGGCTTAAATCGTCATACAAGGTTTGATTGTTTATAGGTTACACCTTACTTGTTAGTACATGTTGTGTGACAACAACTTCTATTGTGTAATAGTTAGTTTGTAATTAGTCTTTGTTATTTATATATGAATATTTTGTCTTTGTTATGAGTAAATGAATATTTTGGTAATGTATTTATATAGGTTCGTGCGAACTTGTAGGTTCTTACGAACTAAGGGTAGGTACGAACTTGCAAGTAAGTTCGTACGAACTTAGAAGCTGCTAAGTTCGTACGAACTTAGCTTCTTATAAATACAAAGTTCGAAAATATTATTCAGAAGCTTTTACGAACTGAGTTTTCAGCAAAACTAAGTTCGAATATTCTGTCCTATTTCGAATACATAAGAAGTAAGGATTATTTAGTGGTAATAACGTATTTGTAACACTTATATCGTTTCTTAGAGTATTCCGCAACTCTAACAAGCGTTGTTACCTCGTGGATCCGTTCATAGGGAACCTATAATTGGTATCAGAGCCTTAAAACTAGTTTGTTTTGTTTCGGGGTAAGAAATCAAGTGTTTACGAAAGATTGGACCGTTAAAATTGTTGTTTTAACTTCCAAACTTGTTTATTATCACTTTGTTCGGAGTTGTTTCGAATTTGCGGGTTGAAAGTAACCTAGATCTGAGATTTTTAGATCTGAGTTCGTTCAACAGCTTATCGTTCGAACTTGTACGTTTTTCACCTTTTTGTTCGAACTTGTATGAAACAACAGCTGTAGGTTCGTAAGAACTTAGAAAGCATCATACGAACTTACTTGAATTATCCTACGAACTTACAGCTGTAAGTTCGCACGAACTTGAAGCCTTCGAACTTGTAAGTTCGAACTGTTTGAATTTTTTGCAGTCAAGTTCGTTTGACCATTCGAACTTAGGTAGTCTTCAAACTTAATATAAGTTCGAGTTAATCTAAGTTCGTACGAACTTGTTCAGTGTTGACTTTTGTTGACAATTTGCGAAAATGTCTAGTTTAAATAAAATGATAGAAATTGACCATGAGGTGGGTAAATCCGCCTCACCACCGAAACTCCTTAAAGGAGAAGACTACTTTTCGTGGAAGGATCGGTTTGAATCATTTGCAAAATATAACGATGTTAGAATGTGGATCTGCATCAGCAACGGATATGAGGCACCTTCCTAAGTATTTGAAGGAAAACAAAGGGTGTATACATATTCGACGATGAAGGAGGAGGACCGAAAAATGTATGAGGCAGAGAACAAAGCGTTATCTGCTCTCAGTATGTGTCTACCTCAAGAAATCAAACATACCTTCAAAAAGTTCAACCTATCTAGAGAGCTATGGTTAGCTCTGGAGAAGAGGTTTGAAGCTAATGAGCAGATTAAAGAAAGCCGAGCTGATTTGCTTACAAAACAGTTCTATGTTTTTAAGCACCTGAAAACTGATACATTAGAGGATATTATTACCCGATACTATCACCTGATGACTGAACTGGAAAACAATGGGCTTAGCTTTTCTGACACTGTAAAGAACAATAAGCTTCTGGAGGCGTTACCTCCTAAATGGGATATATATACTCTGATGATCAAGGAAAGCAGAGAATATAAGACCCTAACACTTGAAGAAGTTATTGGGAAACTGCGTGTTTATGACTTGAACATGCAACGGAAAGAGACGGGATCTGATCAGGTTAAGGATCCTAGTGTTTACCACGGTAAACGGTCTGATTTCGTTGCTTTGACAAGTAATGGTGTTGTTGCTTTCTACACCGGTGAGGCTGAGTCAGACTCGGCTATCATAAATTCTGGTAGCAATGTATGTTACATTATTTCATCGGAAGACTCGGGGAAAGACATGAAACCTCAAACTGGGACATCCAGTGGTTTCAAGTCAATGCCTATGATCATTAAATCGGCTGAAGAGGATGTTGCCTTGCTTGCATCTTTCATTGTTTCACAAGAGAACTTCATCAAGGGCAAGATGACGGATCCTGAATTGATAAATGAGGATTATGATCAACTAGACCATGATGACTTGGAAGAAATCGACTTCCAATGGCAAATGGCCATGATTGCAAGAAGGGCTCAGCGATTTATGAGCCGGACTGGGAGGAAGTTTGTGAGTAGCAAGCTAGGGTTTGATAAAACCAAAGTAAAATCCTATAACTGTGATGGTTTTGGGCATTTTGCTAGGGAATGTCAACAAACAAAAAGTGAACAAACCGCTAATCAGAATGGACAGAGATACTTCAACCAAGGTTCCTCTGGCAACAACCACAACTCCGGAAGTAATCAGAGTTCCAGAGCTCTAGTGGTTCAGTTGCAGGAAGGAGCATATGATTGGAGCTCTAAGACTGATGAACCTCAAGCGTTCATGGCCTCCATCGAAGAAGAGAAGGAGGAAACAACGTTGAATGTGATTTAGGAAAGGACACAGCGACAGAAATGGAAATTGAGAGACCTGCTGCAGAAACAAGAATCAGGCAACCGAAGTCAACTGAGGACATGAACTCACAGGACTTCATAGCTTATATGGCAAATCTGGATACCGAGAAACAAAAGGTATTACTCATTCTGGATTTAGTTGTTAAAGCTTGTATTCTTTGTACTACTTTTCAGGAACAAGCTGAGAAACTAATAGAATCATCTAACATGATGACTTAAAATTTTTAAATAAATCCAAATCTGAGAAAGCAGACTTAAAATTTTTAAAAGACAGGGTTAATGAGCAAAGTCAAATAATTGACTTGGCTCACGAACACGTTTTAGAATTAACCAAACAGTCTGCTGAAAAAGAAAAAGAGTTAGCTGATGCTAAAGTTAGAATTGCAGACCTTAATAGAAAATTAGAATTAAGAAAATTTTCAATCGAAACTTTAGATAGTATGCTAAGTGTGCAGAAACAGCCAAGAGATCATCGGGGGATGGGTTACACTGAAAGTCCTCCACCTTTTAATAATAATTATACTTTCATATCTGATCATGCTGAGATGTCCACTGTAAATGACTTGATCAGTCAACCAGCAGTCCCTGGTTTAATACAGTTTGTTAGACCTGTGATAGCTGAGTTGGTTATTGAACCATAGTCAACATCATCTGAAACTTCCAAGACACCCTTTCATGTAAAGAAAGTAACTTTTGAAAAACAGGGTGTGATGGAAGATGAATGTGTTAAGGAAGAGTTAAATAAAACGATTAAATTTGTTTCACCCAAATCTGATAATGAAAATGTAAATGCTAAAATTGATAAGGGTAAACAAGTTGAAACTGTCTCCTCTCCAAGTTTGCCTAGTTTGTACATTCAAACGGATAAAAAGGCCCCCAAAAAGGCCTTAGTGAAACGTTCTTGCTTTGTGTGCCATCAAAAGGGACGCGTAGCAAGTATTTGTCCAACCAAGGGCAAAAATGGTAAATCACAGGTGAAGAAAGACCAATCACCTGTGAAAACCAGTTCGCCTCAGAATAAGAAAAATCCAACACCTGAGACAACTACCATTTATCAGAGAATGGCTAGCGTTTTCACTAAAGAAATTAATATGAATGTGAATGAAAATGTGGGCAATTCAGGGAGAAATGGGTTGGGATTTAAAAGAACTTCCAGTTCTCAGAGAACTCAACCTATGTCAAAATCTGTGAAGTTCTCGACTAGTGATGGTTCTAGGAGCACTACTCCTACTACAGGAAGCTCTCATGGACTAACATCTAGATTAAAGACTCCACAGTGTTTCCAAACTCCCAATAATCGCTTTTCTAACCAGAATAGTAATAATAGGAATTATAATAATTCAAATTATAACTATCTATCTAGGGTTAGGTCTACTTCAAACCCTAGGCCTGTAAATCCGACACTTTTCCAAAAGTCTCCTAAGAGAAAGTCTAGTGGTAGCTCCTCCCATTCCTCAAGGAATGCAACTCCCAAAGCATCCACGTCTCTTGACAAGAAAGACGGATACTTGAAGGATTTTACATTTGTAGAGAATGGTCGACCCAAGACCGTGGTGGCTTGGGTCCCCCTTACTGACTAACTGCTTTCAATATATGTGCAGGAGTTGACCAGAAGAGCTATTAACTGGTGGTATGTTGATAGCGGTTGCTCAAGGCACATGATGGGGGAAACGCAAAATCTTGTCGATTTCGTACACAAGAAAGGAGGATATGTTAACTTCGCGGTAGCGAAAGGAGGACAGATCACGGGAGTAGGTAATGTCACAAATGGGAAAATTATGTTAGAGCAAGTCAACTATGTTGAGCTGAAACATAATCTCATGAGTGTATCTCAGATTTGTGATAAAGGACATCCCGTTCATTTCACATATAGAGAGGCATAATCCTGAAACCAGGATTTGTCATACCAGAGGAGTGGATAGTCATGAGGGCACCAAGAAAGAATGATACTTATGTGATGGACATAAGTGTCGCTGAATCTTCACAGGAGTCGACATGTTTAATATCCAAAGCGTCTGAAAATGACTCACAACTGTGGCATAGGAAGATGGCTCACTTGCACTTCAGAAAGATAAATTTCATAATCAAAAATAGATTTGTAAGGTGGCTAGATCTTGGTTCGATAACGGATTATCTTGAAGTATTAAGGTGCGGAATCCCTTAATACGTTAGGTTATAGTTTATATAACTTATCTATATACTAAAAGGCTTTGTTTTGATTATTAACTATTGTTAATCACTCAAAACCGAACCTATTAGTATATTAATATATTTGGCACAGAAACGAGGTGTGTGAATATTTGCTGTCTAAGAATAATGGCACGGATACCAATAAATGCATGTGATTATTTTATTTATATCCAGTTCAACTCGCAGGCCATGGGCCTTGCGAGTTGACTTCAGCTCGCACACACAATTTCAGCTCGCAAGTCAATAACCTGCGAACCCAGATCTCATCTCGCAGGTCCAAGCCTGCGACTTGAGATTTTGCTGCGAATTGAGATCTCATCTCGCAAGTCTTATGACTTGCGAGTTGACTTCTCATTTCGCAATTTTGACTTTAATTCGAATTCGTTACTTGTATAATTATATTTAACAAATAATAATAACAAATTAATATCATATATTTACAAGTCTAAACCAATATACAAATTTGATAATAATACACCAGTCCTATTACAAGCTAGATCTGTTGTCACAAAACATGTCCCAACAGACTCCCCCTTGACAATAGCTCTAGCGTCGTTATCTTCATCTTTGTCTTTGGTCTTCACTTGTAAATTTTACTTCCCATATGTATCTTCATTTTAACACAAGTCTTCACCATCATTTGATAATCTCGTGCAAGATCACCCCATGCTTCTGTTGTCAGAATCTTGTTTTCGTTTAACTTTAACAGATCCTTCTCCGACAGATTCATCAGGTGTCGATGGTCATAGACTTTCAAAATTACTCTTTCTCCTCCTTCAACTTCATCATCAACTTCAACATGACAGCTTCACCAGTCTCTGAGTCCACATGCCAATTCATCAGATTTCCCAAAATGTTCTGTGGCATTGTCTTCAGTGGTATCTACTGTACACACTTGACAGCTGGATAAGTCTTTTTCCTCAGTCTTCTTCCAGTTCTTTGACTGCGTTCCTTTAATTTGATCGTCTTTCCGAGTCTTGGCTTTATCTTTTCAAACTTCATTGATCGACCCTCAGTTCGAATGATTCTCTCAACATAGTTTGCGTAAGGATCATTGCTGGGATTTATCAATTCTAAGCGTGCCAAGTCTCGGATTTCAAATCGAGGAAGAGAGCTGAAGACTTTAAGCTTTTTGTCAAAATATTGAACTCCATCAAACCTTTTGATAGCAAAAAGTTTCAGATCCGAGTCAAAGTACCATCCAATTATTCCTTTCCTTGGTACTTTCTTTCCAGTAACATCCACCTCAAAATCCCAACCTTTTGCTTTTTCCTTTTCAAGGGTCTAAACATGGGATTGTTTCTGAGTCTTTCAGGAAGCTCATCTTCAGATTCAGAACTAGTTGATTCATCTAGATTTTCATCTAAATCAACAACTCTTTCTCCATCTTCTTCCTGAATGATCACCTTAGTTGTAGATGGGCTTACGATGTGTTCATCAATATTTGCATCAGGATCTACACCATCGTCTAGCTCAACATCAATACTGGAAGTCCAGTCTTCAGGAGGCACAAACTCTCCTTCTTCAAGGTCAAAGTCAATGTCCTCATTTATTTCATCTGGCATATCGCCTTCAGAATCTGATAAGTTCAACATTTCCAGACCTATAGAAACACATACACAAATATATTAATATCATAAGTTCTTTCAATGATTTCCCTGAATCAATCTAAGAGCTTTCTTATTAATTCCTTTGTGTATTTATCGTATATTATATTAACTTTATAAATCTTTTACTGATTATAAAATAACATTACAATCAATCTAAGATTCCAAAAGTCTTATAATATCAAACATTAATTAAATTTAAACATTAATATATTGTGAACGATAATGATCACCAAACATTCTAGTTTACAATTAATTAATATCATGTTTCTTGTTGCATAATTAACTTGTCAATGTTAACATTCTCAAGTCCAAAAAGCAAAGATTATAGTAAAATTTTGACCGCCGATTTTACATCGGGACACGCCACACGACTATCTATAAGTCGGAAGACTTTCGATCACTACTTTACATAACCTTAATTGGATATAACTTAAAGCTTATTTAATAACATATTTAACTTGTAATACAAAATCTCAAGTCTAATATATTACATAATAATTCAAATTTACAATGTATTAATAATTACAATCATTCTATATTAATACAAGCTTCACCTTCATCCGCACCACCCTCCTCAGTACCGGTATCAGCACCAGCACCAGCTCCACTTCCGCTTGCTCCTGCAGACTCCCCCTAAGTGTTAGCTTGCGACCAGTCGTTGAAGGACCAGCCAACTCATTATCCTTTTGGGCTGAGGGATCATCATCTTCATCATTTCTTCGCTTCTTAGCCAGCTCGTCTTCTCTGCAGGACTCTCTATAGAGAAATATCTCCCCCTAAGATGGCGCGTCCTTCAGAAAGCTGGTAACCAAGCGGTCAAGTCTGTCAATCTGTCGTTGCTTGTCAGCTACATCATCTATCAAATTGCTATTGGTCTTGATGAGCAGTGAATAAGCTTTATTTCGTTCCGTTACGCTCTCAGATAGGGACAGAACTTGAGATGCCAAGATGTTGGTGGAAGCCTCCAACTCTCGAACCCTAGACTCTAAGTGGATAATGCGTTCAGAATCAGTCTTTGGTGAGGTTGAAGGAGCATCAGTAGTGGTGGGAGCAGGAGGTTGCATTTTCTTAGCTATCTTCGTAGCTACATCCGTTAAAAGGCAAGCGGCAACCCTGCTGGATTTGGTGGTTGGATGCGAAGACGGGCGAACCAAAGCAGCAGTCATATCAGCCTCAGAGGGCGTAGAACGTGATTCTGTAGGGGCTGCAGAGGTTGAAGCTGTTTGCTTGGACAGCTTGCGAGGTCGAGCGACAAGCGACTTCTCCTCTTCATCTTCATCTTCATCGTATTCAACAAGAACAAAGTCAGGATCTTGGTCAGCGGCTTTTCTTTTTAACTTCAGTGCCGGATCCATAATCAACTTTGATCCTTGACGAATCATTTCGGCTGGAATCCCGGAGACAGACCCAGATGGTCGAGTCTCATCATCATTAGATTCAGAATCAAAAGCAGAAGCAGCTTCTCTATCTCTTCCCGATGGCCCAACATCACCAGATGGTTCACCAATGCGTGGTGGTTCAGCAACATATTGATCAACATCCTGCATAATCGGATCATTGGCATCATCATTTTGAGCCAGCACTTGTTGCACCACTTCTGCAGCAAAACCTGCATTGATCTGTGGCACTGGTTGGTTTGCCTGATCTAAGACCTCCTCAATTAGTTCTTGTGGCTCAGGCACAGCTGCAGCCACATCAATATCTAGCCAACCATGATTTGGTGGCGCCACATACTCAGGATCGATCAGAGAGCCAAATAACGCAGTCAGCTGGGGCTGCATCTCAAAACGACTCGGCTTATGCAAAAACATTAGGTTATATCCACGCAAGCCGATAGTATCCACATGAAGATCTGCTTGAAGAACCGGCAGATCAGGGATAGAAGCTCTGATGATCAGCATGCAAAATGGTGGATAGATCAAAAATTGAGATCTAGCACCTCCCGTGATCTGGCGAACAAGTTCACCAAAAATATAATATGTGAAACTGTATGGTTTATTGTAAACCAGGGACAGTACAACCGAAAGCAGAGAAGGGCTTAACTCGTCATAACCTCCCTTCTTCGGTCCAAAATGGTGACAAGAACAAGCCACAAAAATCGCCATTCTCCGAAGACCAACGCCTTTAAGAATTGACGTCCACGCATCTGCCCGACGTAGCCCATACGTTCAAGTGCTCCTTCGATGAAGTCCGAGGGAAACACTGTTGGTCCGGCTTCCTGATCAACGGTTCCCAACCATAAAATGTTACGTAGATCAGAGGAAGAGAAAACAATGGGTCGATCATTCACTCATGTACGAATCACAGGTGGGTTTACAACAGTATCATACTGAATATTATTCCAGAATTGGGATAAGAGGTCCCGTGATAACGCTGGAGACTCAGTAATAGCATACTGTATCCTCGAACGAGCCAGAAATGAGAGAACTCAAGCAACACGAGAGGCACCTCATGCAGTGACGTCCAAGTCCACTTGCACGTTGTGATGAGCAACGAATCGTCTAGCCATATCTGTAATATAAAGATCACACAAATGTCAGACATATATTGATGAACTTATATAATCTACGACTCGAAATTGAACGATTAAGTTTGTAAAACTTAATTATCAATTATAGTCGTTAATCATATATATATAATCAATAAGTCTAACCCTTTATTTAACCTGTTAAAAATATATAACTTATTACAAGAAGTCATAAGTCTTATATATTAAAGGTATATGATTTTTCGTGTTCACATTTAAGTCGACACGACTAATCATATAGCATAGTAATTTATAACTCTTAATTAAATAATTAATCTAGACTTCTTAAAATAAAATAGTTAAACTCGCAGAACTAGTCAACAAGTCAGCTCGCAGACAAGTCAACTCGCAGAACTAGTCAACTCGCAGGTTTAACTCGCAAGTTCAACAAGTCAGTCAACTTGCAAGTCAACTCGCAAGTTCAACAAGTCAGTCAACTCGCAAGTCAACTCGCAAGTTCAACTCGCAGGTCAGGTCTGCGAGTTGAGTTTGAACTAAACTCGCAAGATGAACAGCAGTCATGACGTCAAAATCAAAATTCAATTTTGGCGAGTCTTAAGGCAATCAGGTTATGCCATTGTGTACTAGGAAGTCCGATTAACATAAACCCTAAGGTTTCTTGTTAGCTTGACCATTACATCTTCGTATTTTGAATAATTTTAAAACAAAACCCTAGTATTATAAATACATCGATTTTGCATTAATTATTCGGTTAAATGCCTTGAGTTATACCTTAAAATGTTCACAACCAAGAGATGGATATGATTTATGGAGTCAAAGGTCCAACACTCGAACAAAAATCTCGAAATATAAAATGAAATATGGTCTCGGCTCGCAAGTGGTGAAGTCACAGCTAATTTTCAACTTGCAAGGTGTGTTTTTGACTTGTGAACTTGCAGGTATATATACCTGTTGACTCGGCTCGCAGAGGAACTCAACTCGTAGAGTGAGTTCAACTCGCAAGCCCTGTCAATTCGCAGGCCATACTCAACTCACAGTTCAAAGTCAATTCACAGGGTTTGATCAGAGACCATATATGTTGACTTAGTATAATTTTAATTCCATAATATAAACAAGTCTAAAATAATAGTATTTTTCACTTGTTTTTCTCTTAGAATAGCTGTTGATGCATCTTAGTGTGTCTGTCAGTTGGTCAAGTCTGTAATGTGTTTGTTAATGTAATTGAGTTAGTTATAATTACATTTTCTGTGTTATGTGACACAAGGCTTGTGTCGCATTAGTTGTAGTTGCGACATAGAGCTTATGTTGCAATAGTGATCTATGCGACACAAGGCTTGTGTCGCATAATCCGGCCAGTTTGTTTAGTATAAATACCCAAATGTTAAGGTTTTAGAAAAAGACTTTTTGGGGATTCTTACACACACTTATTCTCTGTTTGGCTGCTTATTTTATTGAGAAAGAAACATAAAGTATTACTATTGATTTGCACTTCATTGTTTTAAGCTTTATATTCTTTGTGTTTGTCATTATCTCCGTCCTAGCGATTTGATCAAAAGATCCATCCAAAGCGATCAACAATTGGTATCAAAGCCATAATCATTGATTTTGGTGGTATCAAATCGTTTTGGTAAGTTTTTAATACTTATTTTGATTATTTAACATTTTTTTGGTGTTTGATCTTCATTATAAAGTGTTTTGAAGCTGAAACTTGAAGTTTTTAAGCCTAAAAAACTAAGCTTTTACGAAGTTTTTCATTAAAAAATCATTAGGTTTCAAATTATTTCGTTTTTGAGTTTTCTGGGGTCTGACAGCGCCGTTTTGCGACACAAGTCTGCGACATTAATTTGTGTCGCTAATATGGTTTTAGCGACCTTAACATTTGAGACATAAAGTTGCGACATACTTGTTTTGCGACACAAAGTCTGCGCCACAGATATCTTGCGACACAATATTTGTGTCGCTGTAAGATCTTCTGCGACACAAGCTGCGACACAACAGTTGTGTCACTGACTCCAGTTTTAGAAACTTTAGAAACTTTTTGAAAAGTCTTTCGAGCCCGTTACGATGACGTCTTCTGCATCAGCATCTATTCAACAAGTTGGGGCTTTGTTAAAACATAATAGTGAGGTGGGTTCAACAAATAAACCACCTATGTATACAAATGGAATGAATTACTCGGATTGGCGTCAGAGATTTGAAGCATTTGTATCTTTCAACGATCCTGAAATGCTAATTTATATGGAAGAAAGATATGAACGCCCCGGGAGGACCGGTATCTTTGATGGACCTATTCCTGAAAAATCCATTAAGTCTATGACTCCTGAGGAACGTAAAGCTTTTGACACTAAAAAGAAGACTTACTCTGCTATTACCATGGCTTTACCTCAAAAGATTCTCCGACAACTTCGCCACCACAAAACTGCGTATGATTTATGGATTGCTTTTGAAAACAAATGTGGTGGCAGTGATCAGTACAAACGGACCAACCTGGATCTAGTCAAGAAACAGTTTGAAGTCTTTGACATGCTGCCTACTGAATGTCTTGAAGATATGTGCAGCAGATATTCACAGCTTGTTAGTGAATTAGTCGTGGGAGGTGTAAATCTAGACAAAACTGATGTTAACAAGAAGCTTTTGGGTTCCTTACCCAAAAAGTGGAATACACGAGTGCTGCTGATGGAAAAAGATGAAGACATTATGGACATGGAGCTAGATGATTTGGTTGGACAGATTGCTGCTGATCTCTTAGATATGCAGAAAAAGGAAACCAAAGCTACTGCACACCTTCAGAACCCGAAGTTATATGGTGTGGATGTTCCTGCTGCAGTGACTCAAGCTGCTAGTTCTGCATTTTTCTCTGGAGGTTCTGGTAGTTCTGGTGCTCCAAGTACATCTGGTGGATTTGGATATTCTTCCATCAACTCTTCAAGTGGGAGTGGTGCTTATTCAAACTTCAAAGGTGCATCTCCTGCAGTTGCTGAAGAACATGCAGCTGTCTTTACAGCTTTCTTGTCGGCTTATGATGACTTCCTATCCAACAAGAACAGCACTGTGGATCTGACTGAAGAAGATTTCAGTCAAATTGATCAAGAAGAGCTTGAGCGTATGGACTTGAAGTGGAGCATGGCTATGCTCACAAGAAGAGTCAAGAACTTCTTAAAGAAAACTGGAAGGAAGAATGTCACTGATTCGGAAGAGAAGGGTCTGGGTTTTAACAAGAGCAAGGTGAAATGCTACCAGTGTCATAACTATGGACACTTTGCTCGTGAATGTGACCGCAAGAAGAACCCACCTTCTGGCCTATCTAAACCTTCTCAGTACAACTCAACTGATAAGACCAAAAATGATGAGAAGGCAATGGTTTCCGCTGCACTGCTGCTTTCTAACAATGCTTGGGAATGGTCTGATCCAAATGAGGATGATGCAGAAAAGGCACTGATGGCTGAGGTGCATGAGGTAGATGACGAACCTTTATCTTGTATTTCGTGCATGAAATTGACTAACCAACTAAACAGGTATAGAGAGGATACCAAACGCCTTAACACTGTTATTGAAAATTTAAATGAAACAAATGACATGTTAAGAAACAGTGATAAGGCAAGTGGTTTAAAGTTAAAAGCTATTTTAGAAGAGAAAAAGGAATTGAAAGCTAAAATTTTTGAACAACAAGATGAAATTGGTAGCTATGTTGATGTACTATCATCTGTTAAAAAAGAACTTGTTGAGTCTCAAACTGAGGTTCTAAATTTAAAGAAAAAGCTTTCAAACTTTTCGGTCTCCTCTCTAGTCCTTGATGAAATCCTACACGCACAGAGGACCGATACCAAAAGTAAGGCAGGACTTGGTTTTCATCAAGTCCCACCTCCTAAGGATTATCTTCCCATGCCTGTTAGGGATAATGTTAATGACTTAATGCCGATCTTTACAAAGATAGATGTTAAACCTGTCAAACCTGCTGTTAGCATCAAAATAAGTAAGCCTGAGCTAGTTAAGGCTGAAACTGTCTTCATTGCATCCAAACAACCTGAAACTAGTAGGCCCGAGCCAGTTAGGGCTAATACTAGTGAGTCTGAAACAAGTAAGACTCAAAAGGTTGAGAAAGTTAAACCTATTAAGGCCAAGATTCATCAGACTGAACTTATTAAGTCTGAAAATATAGTTAAGCCTAAATTAGGACTTTCTGTGCTTCCTCATATTATTGAAGAGGAAATTGAAATTGAGGATATAACTGATCAAGAGTATCGACCAGTTAAGAAAAACGTCAAGCCTGAAAATCATATAATTACTATCGAACGAAATGAATAGGCTATAACAAAAGGAAAAGGTAAATCTATGGCTGAACCTCAAAAGAAGATTGTTTCTAAAACAACTATATTAAATAAATCTTCTAAAAACTCTTCTAAAGCATCTCTTGTTAAATGCTCACGTAAATGTGACTGTTCAACACATGCTTCTTTTGGTCGAGCTCATCGGTTTATTCCTCAATCTCAATCAAGTGTTGAGCATCGATCCTGCTTCTACTGCAAGAAGCAAGGTCATTTGATAAATGTTTGTCCCGTGCTTGCGAAGAAACAGTATGGAAAACAGGTTTCGCGAGCCTCAAAATTTAAGAATCCGTCAAAGAAGTCTATTTCAATGAAAGGCTCAAAGACTCATGTCCCAGTTGTCAAAGTCAACAAAGTTGAGCAAAATACTTTGCAAAACTTGAAGCTCAAAGTTGTTGACTCGCAAGCATCCAAACCAAAGCAGGTTTGGAAGATTAAAGAATCTTGCAAAGATTCTACATCCGACAATACCTCATCAGTCAAACATTCTAAACTTTTTGAAAACAAAGTTTTGACTGATGTGGTCATTGTTGATGATGTTACTGGAGTACCCAAGACTATAAAGGCTTGGGTCTCCATTTCTAACTAATTTACCTTGTTTGTGGTGCCGCAGCAACCTGAATCTGTAAAGAATAGTAAATGGTATATCGACAGCGGTTGTTCTCGGCACATGACCGGTGATGTTTCCCTTTTATCAGAGGTTCATGCCTACAATGGAGGATATGTGCCTTCGCTGGTGACAAAGGGGGAGTTATTTCTGGTCAGGGTACGCTTACTAATGGAATGGTAAGCTTTGAGAAGGTGAATTTTGTAGAACAATTGCAACACAATCTTCTCAGTGTCTCTCAAGTGTGCGATAAAAAGTACACTACTACTTTCACAGACACCGAGTGTTGCATATTGAAGCCGGGATTTGTTATCCCTGAAGAATGGGTGCTTCTGAGGGCACCTCGGGAGCGAGACACATATATTCTTGACATGAGTACTGTGGAAACTACACAGCTCACATGTCTTCAATCTAAAGCTCCTGAGAAGGAATCGTTATTATGGCACAGGCGTATGGGACACTTGCACTTTCGCAAGATGAACTACCTGATCAAGAATGATCTAGTGCGAGGTGTCCCTAAGCAATCCTTTGGACTGAATGATCATTGCGTCCCTTGTCAGAAAGGAAAGCAACACAAGAAGTCTCACAGACCGAAGCTGGCCAATTCAACTGAGAAGCCCTTGGAGCTATTTCACATGGATCTATTCGGGCCAGTCAGAAAGAAGAGTTTGGGAGGAGCTTCGTATTGCCTAGTTGTGACGGATGATTATTCGCGGTTTTCTTGGGTTTATTTTCTGAAGACCAAGGATGAAGTGCCTGAGATTCTCATCTATCTATTCGACAAACTGCAAAATCTTTGTGAGTTGAGAATCAAGAAGATAAGGAGTGATAATGGTACAGAGTTTAAGAACTCGATTATAGAGCTGTACTGTTTGAGCAATGGTATTGAACACCAATTCAGTGCCGCAAGGACTCCATAGCAAAATGGGGTTGCAGAACGTAAGAATAGGACTTTGATTGAGGCTGCACGTACAATGCTATCTGACTCTAAGCTTCCAATCACATTTTGGGCCGAAGCTGTGAATACGGCCTGCTATGTTCTGAATCGGGTGTTAATGGTTAAGAAGAAGAACAAGACATCCTATGAATTGTTCAACAACTGAAAGCCTAATCTACAGTTTCTTGAACCATTTGGCTGCCTATGCATTATTATGCACACCAAGGAACGAATTGCTAAGTTTGGTGAGAAATCTTGTGAAGGTGTTTTTCTAGGATTCTCTAATAACTCACCAAACAAACGTGTGTATAATCTAGTGTCCAAGCGTGTGGAAGAACATTTTGAAGTCACCTTTTTCCATTACACTGACAACCCTCAGGGGAAGGGACCCGAATATTTGTTTGACTATCAAACACTGTTTGATTCTTTTAATATTCCTGAGGTGAATGAAGAAGAGGATATAGTGACACTACTTCACGGGCTGGACATCGCTTCTGAGACACTCCCCATCTCTGTTCCTTCACCACCTACAACAACACCAGCAACTGCTCCTACTGCTACTTGTGAGACTCCACCTCCACTCGTTACTGAGAATGTTCCTGATCCTACAAATGATGAGGAACAAATGTTTGAGGATTCTGTTTAATCACCTGCATCTGACCTTGAAGATTTACCTGCACTTCAACTCGAACTTGAAGCTGACTCTACAAACCTTGATTCTATCATCGTTCCGGATGCAATTCCGAGTTCTCGGATCAATGTGTCACATCCAGTTGATGCCATTCTTGGTGATTTAAACAAAGGTGTTTTAACGAGACGACAGATTGCTGCTGCTGAACAATCTGTGTTGACACCGTCTCCTGTTACCGTGACTGATCTTGTTTGTCTTGCTTCGGAAATTGAAGAATGCTTTCTATCACAAGTAGAACCGAAGAAGACAGCTGATGCGTTGAAGGATCCATACTGGGTTGAGGCTATGCAGGAAGAGCTTCAACAATTCAACAAGCTGCAAGTATGGACTTTGGTGCCTTTACCCAAGGGTGTTCATCCTATTGGCACTCGTTGGGTATATTGTGTGAAGAAGGATGATCGGGGCGTGGTAATTCGCAACAAAGCACGTCTAGTGGTCCAGGGCTTCACTCAAATTGAAGGTTTGGACTACGATGAAGTATTTGCCCCGGTTGCTCGTTTGGAATCCATCCGCATTTTCCTGGCGTACGCTTCATTCAAAGGATTTCAGGTTTACCAGCTTGACGTTAAGAGTGCATTTCTGTATGGTCAAGTGGTTGAAGAAGTCTATGTCAAACAGCCGCCTGGTTTTGAAGACTCTGTTCATCCGAACTACGTCTGCAAGTTGGACAAGGCATTGTATGGTCTTCATCAAGCTCCTAGAGCTTGGTATGAGCGGCTTGCGACTCTTCTTTTGAAGAATGGTTTTGTACGAGGAACGATCGACAGTACTCTCTTCATCAAGCATGCAGGGGAGGACTTGTTATTAGTACAGGTTTATGTGGATGACATCATCTTTGGTTCCACCAAGGATGAACTGTGTCGCGACTTCGAGCGGATCATGAAGTCAGAATTTGAAATGAGTGCAATGGGGGAGCTGAATTTTTTCTTGGGCGTACAAGTCGAACAGTCTGCTAAAGTGTCACACCCCGATAAAATCGTTTCACGAGTAACAAGTGCGGAAGCTCGGGGGCGTGACGAGAATGATCAATAAGCGTATGATTATCGCAAACATATAATTAGAATACCATAAATAGTTTAAATAACACGGTTACATGTTCGTCGTGTTTACAAAACAATAGATGTTTAGCAAAACAATATGATTAACATTTTAATCACAAATCATAATTTCAAGATTTATC
Source organism: Logfia minima (assembly GCA_963921325.1). Classification (NCBI taxonomy): domain Eukaryota; kingdom Viridiplantae; phylum Streptophyta; class Magnoliopsida; order Asterales; family Asteraceae; genus Logfia; species Logfia minima. Next base: position 12,134,052 of record OY992766.1, read on the forward strand.
AAAAGGATGGTATCCTATTCATCGTGATGAGCAAGGGTCCCAAAATATGCATGCATAATCTTACATCGCTGCTAATTCCCTGAAAAACATATTTATAAATCGTCAACAAAATTGTTGAGTGAATCTACAGGTTTAAGACTCTATCATTAAACCTTTACTTGTATAAATCAATTGTTTGCAAGCATAAACCTTTGCAACATTATAAGATAAATAACATATTCATTTAAACAAAGCCATGACTGTGATCCCCCATAGACTAGCTAGGTCATACGAGTTAATGTGACAACACCTATGTCTATAACCAATCAACGACTCGCATTACTTGCTTGTGCCTCTCAACAAACTAGATATACGATCCTTATTTCGATACAACGTCGACAGTTAGCGCGACTAACCGATAACAATTATGGCGGGTAGTCACCCCGATAGTACTATCCGTATATCCACGTGGCTAGCGTCATCTAGCTAATGGTCATATTGTGTAAGCAAGAGGACTTCAATGCACTACATCATGTTAACTTAGGGTCGCACAAGATTCATTGTCATGTTTTACAAGACAGTTCATATGTTTTTCACCCCAATTTATAAAGCAGTAAAAACAGTAAAAGAGGGGCTGCGAACTCACCTGGTGAGCAAGAGTGCTAGCGTTTCAAAATGTATCTTTTGCCCAAATAGAAATAGCCTCCTAACGCCCTATACGCATGAGGTCAATTATATAAGTAGACAGCTCTAATGGCCTGTCTATGCTAGTTGTTCACTCAACTAGTAGGAGTATTACTTGCCATTTAAACGTATGTACGACTCGTTGCTGATAGTTTCGTATGCATACTTGTATGTTTCTCGAAAACATAATTACTTTGCTATTACAGTGTACATTTAAGGTTTTTAAACCTAAAATGTATATCGTTAGTGAAAACGCGATTCTTAAATCGATTAAAAATTTTCATTATCATTTGTTCAAAACCGTGACGTTTAAATACATTTATCTATTTGTTCAAGATTGGAAAATATTGGGTTTACAGGGCTTAGTGTTGTTTTTGTAATGTTGTTTTCATTATTAGTGCTGTTAGTGTCGTTAGTGTCGTTAGTGCTGTTAAGTAAGTGTTGTTAGTGTCGTTAGTGCTGTTAAGTTAGTGCTGTTAGTGTCGTTAGTGCTGTTAAGTCACAGTTAGTACTGTTTGACCAAAGTTAACACTGTTTGACCAAAGTTAACACTGTTAGACCAAAGTTAACACTGTTTGACCAAAGTTAACACTGTTTGACCAAAGTTAACACTGTTAGACCAAAGTTAACACTGTTTGACCAAAGTTAACACTGTTTGACCAAAGTTAACACTGTTAGACCAAAGTTAACACTGTTTGACCAAAGTTAACACTGTTAGACTAAAGTTAACACTGTTTGACCAAAGTTAACACTGTTTGACCACAGTTAGTGCTGTTAACTCACAGTTAGTGCTGTTTAACCAAAGTTAACACTGTTTGACCAAAGTTAACACTGTTTGACCAAAGTTAACACTGTTTGACCACAGTTAGTGCTGTTAAGTCACAGTTAGTGCTGTTTGACCAAAGTTAACACTGTTTGACCAAAGTTAACAATGTTTGACCAAAGTTAACACTGTTTGACCAAAGTTAACACTGTTTGACCAAAGTTAACACTGTTAGACCAAAGTTAACACTGTTTGACCAAAGTTAACACTGTTAGACCAAAGTTAACACTGTTTGACCAAAGTTAACACTGTTTGACCACAGTTAGTGCTGTTTACATATTTAACAGATTCTTCCCATATTTTTACCCTTCTTGTGGTATCATTTTGACTGGTCAAACGAACTTATTTTCTTATGAAATTTTTATCATATGTTCCCATATGTCTTAGGTTTACAGAAAAGTAAGATTCATAATTTTTGAACAACTATAAGGGGTTCAAAACTATTTATTTGTACACAAAGGTACAGCAACTACGTTTCTGGACAGTTGATAGGAAAATCACTTGTTCACAGAGCTAGACTCATCTTCACAAAACGTGATCATACTACTTTTAAAGATAAGACAAAATGTGACCTTTAGGAAAAAGATTCATCTCTTTTGGATATGTGGATAAAAAGTTATGGTCTCGTAAAGTAGAGTCATATTTCGTTTCCTGAAGACAGATTAGATACATGTTCTTATAAAATCGATTTGAGGTATCAAAACTTGTCCAAATTACATGAGACCACTTGGGTTGGAAACCTAACTTCTTAAACTTAATGTTAGGCTCAAGAATCACTAGATTTGGTTATTTTATGACCGAGTTATGGTCTTCCAAATTCGTCCAAAGTTTCTGTCCAGTAAGTTTCTTTGAGTTTTGAGTTTCTCTAGTTCTTTTTAACGAGTTTTCACCATTAATAACACATAGATACATATATATTAGTTGATTTTAACGTACGAGTGAACATCTAACATGTAGGTATTTAAAATGAAAGAAAATAAGAGATCAAAAGGGAGAGTTTCCTTACAATGCTCTAGGATGAAATGGTAAAAAGAAGAGAACTTGAAATCTTCAACCCAAATCTCCTTTTTTTTAAATACTTAATGATGATCAAGAGCTTGAAAGGAGGTGAAAAATGAGGTATAAAAGGTGGTGGTTCATGGTGGTTTGTGGTGGTTTGTGGTGGTTGTTCTTGAAGGAGGTGGTGAAAGTGGTGAAATGAGAGGGAAAATGAGAGAGAGAAATGTGCAGAATTTTTGAAATGAAATTGTGAAGTGTGTGTACGTAATGTTTTCTCTTGTTTAATGCCTTTCTTAAATGTGAAGCAAGAGGAGGTGGTGATGGGAGGTGCTTAGTCTTTCAATCAAATCAAGGGAGCAAGTGGCGTTGGATTATAAGCAAGCAAGTAAACATGTGAGTGTGAAATTAAGCAAGTAACCAAGTAGGAGAAAACATATGGTTGAGAAAGGAGCTTGCGAAGTGAGATCACGTAGAAAAGGAATCTGCATTTGAATTAAGTGACATGCTAGCTAGGTTGCTTGGATTTAATTAAAGCTATGTGCTAGCTTGCTTGGTTAAATTAGAGCTATGTGCTAGCTTGCTTGGAATTATTTTGACATGTTTAAGCTTCTAAATGATTAGTTTAAGTGGCATAACAATATAAGTAGTTAACTACTAATTATATTCAATAGTTTTATACCGTTCGGGAAAAAGTTATCACCAACGTTTGTGTTTATCGGAAATCATCCGATTTATATTGTGAAATTCTCAATAATTACTTAAACGAAATGCATCAAGCATTAAAGTAGTGTGAACCAAAACGTGCAACGTGGGCGTGTGCTAGACTTATCTCAATTTAAAACACGTTTGATTTCATTAAAGGGAACTAGCGTAAGAATGCATGATTTTAAAGTGCACGGAAAGTACCGCTTTTCGAGGGTTGTCACATAAAGGGATTTACATTCATCAGTCCAAGTACGTCAATGATATGCTTACGCGGTATAACTTGACTGACTGTAAATCCTATGGGACGCCTTTAGAGCTAAATCATCACCTTGGTCCAGCGGAAGATGAAGAGGACTGTCCGGAAAAAGATTACCGATCTATGATTGGTTCTCTGATGTATCTCACTGCATCACGTCCGGACATTGTCTTTGCAGTCTCTCTCTGTTCCAGGTATCAGGCTAAACCGAAGGTGTCTCACATGAAGGCAGTTACGCGAATCTTTGGTTATCTCAAATGTAGACTAACCCTTGGTCTATGGTATTCTAATGAGAAAACCTTCGCACTCACTGCTTATTCGGACTCGGATTATGGGGGATGCAATATGGATAAGAAGTCCACTTCTGGTGGATGTCAGTTTCTTGGACCACGGCTCGTATCATGGCAGTGCAAAAAGCAAACGACTGTTTCTACCTCAACCGCAGAGGCTGAATACATTGCTGCTGCCAGTTGCTGTTCCCAGGTTCTTTGGATACAACACCAGTTGCGCGATTACGGTTTACTCTTAACTATGACTCCCATTCATATAGATAATACTGCTGCTATATGTATTACATGTAATCCTGTCCAACATTCTAAGACCAAACACATAGAAATTAGGTTTCATTTCATTCGTGATTGCTATGAAAAACACCTAATTGATCTGGTCCAAATAGATACCCTTAAGCAGAATGCCGACCTGTTCACCAAAGCCTTTTCCCGTGCTCATTTCGATGAGCTAGTCAACATGATAGGGTTACGTTTCTTTCCGATTCAAAAGTAATATTTGTGTTCTTATTATTATTATTAAAAAAAAAAAAAAAAAAAAAAAGTGGGTAAGTTATGCAATAGCCATTCTTTGTGCTGACTAGCATTAAAGAAAAGCAACGTTGCAACATGTACAAAAGACGTTCAGTTGTGTCCGTAAACAACTAAGGAAATGATAGTACATTAGGAGACACACCTCAAACGTAAATCTTAAGTTTTATCCTCGATGTATCAGTAGGTTTATCTCGTATATGTTGGGACATGTTATTGTGACAACAGATCTAGCTTGTAATAGGATTAGTGTATTTATAATAATACTTGTATAATTGGTTTAGACTTGTAAATATATGATATTAACTTGTTATTATTATTTGTTAAAAGTTATTTGACAAGTATCTATTTCAAGTTAAATTCAAAATCGCGAATTGAGAAGTCAACTCGCAAGTCAACAGGACTTGCGAGCTGAGATCTCAGTTCGCAGACCATCTGGACTCGCAGGTCTCACCTGCGAGTTGAGAACTGGGCTCGCAATGGCATCTGGACTCGCAGGCCCATGGGCTGCGAGTTGAAACAGATATAAATATTTATTGCTGCTCATTAATTAGAGCTAGAAATCCGTGTCATTATTACACACACCAAATATTTAATTATTCTCCTCGTTTTTCGTGCAGATATATTTATTATAGTATTAAAGGCTCGGTTTTGAGTGATTAACTTAGTTAATAATCAAAACGAAGCCCTTTAATTGATAATAAAGTTATATAAGCTTAAACCTAACGTATTGAGGGATTCCGCACCTCAATACTTAAAGATAATCCGTTATCGAACCAAGATCTAGCGACCTTACAATTGGTATTAGAGCTTTCGGGCTTAGAAACGTTGTGGTTACAAGGTTTTTGGTTATATAACATCTTTAGGGTCGTTTTTCGAACGAAATCTACGGATTTATTCGTAAAATACCAAAAAGTTTCAGTTCCCAGATTTCGAGGCGCCGTTTTGCGAGTTGAGATTTGGGTTACTGTTATTTGCGAGTTGAGAATTATCTGCGAGTTCAGTTTCAGCTGCGAGTTGAGATAGACTTGCGAACTGAGATTTCTGCGAGTTGAGATTCAGCTGCGAACCGAGTTCCCTTGCGAACTGAGTTTCCTGCGAGCTGAGATTTCTGCGAGCTGAGATTTCTGCGAGTTGAGATTCAGCTGCGAACCGAGTTCCCTTGCGAACTGAGTTTCCTGCGAGCTGAGATTTCTGCGAGTTGAGATTTCTGCGAGCTGACTTTACTTGCGAATTGAGTCTAGTTGCGAGTTGAGATTACTGAATTCGCGAGATAACTTGATTTTTGACTTTAAAATGTCTGATTTGAGTCGAATGATCGAGATGGAACACGAAGTTGGCAAATCTAATGTTCCACCAAAGCTAGTCAGACTTGAGGACTATTACGGGTGGAAAGACAGATTCGAAAGTTACTGTAGATACCACGACATCACTATTTGGCTGTGTATTAAGAACGGATATGTTGCACCTACAGCTGAGGTAGGAAATGCAACTGTGATTGTGCCTTACGACAGGATGAATGACAATCAGAAGAAAGAATTCACTATTGATAATAAGGCACATTCATCGATAAAAATGAGCCTTCCCAAGGAAATCAATCACCAATTGAAGTCCTTTCACACAGCTAAAGAGCTCTGGAATGCTCTAGAGAAAAGGTGTGAGGGAAGCCCTCAGGTGAAGGCAGGCAAGTGTAATCTTCTGAAAAAGCAGTTTATGGTATTTAAAGCTTTTAGAGAAGAGGACCTTGAAGCCTACACCACCCGGTTTTATCACTTATTAAGTGAACTTGACGACCACGAAATTTTCTACAATGACAAGGAGAAAACCGACAAATTCATTGAGGGTTTACCTTGTAAGTGGGAAATGTATGGTATCATGCTCAAAGACAATGATAAACGATATGCTACTATGACCCTAGAGCAGGCTATTGACAAGCTCAGGGGTTATGATTTCTCCAAGAAAACAAGAGATACAGATTCTGATCACCTACAGAATCCAGGTTTATACCATGGAAAGACCAGTATCTCTAATCCTTCATCCAATTCGACCACTGCATTGTGTGCTGGTGAAATTGATGAACTTGGAGAAATGTTAACAGAGGATATGTGCTTCATAGCTTCGGATGGTGGTGAAAAACGAAGCAGGAACAATTCTTCGGATAAGTCTACTCAAGGGCATCATAAGATGCCGATGAGTGTGAAATCAGCAGAACAACAACTTTCGGTTCTGGCTTCATTCGTTGCTTCCTATGAAAATTATATTCAAGGGAAGATTAATGATCCTGCACAATTTGATGAAGATTATGATCAGGTTGACCCTGATGACTTAGAGGAAATGGACCTCCAGTGGCAACTGGCTATGGTGTCAAGGAGAGTAAAGAATTTCCTAAAGCGTACGGGTAAGAGAGTTGTTGGAAATCGACCAGGGTTTGACAAGTCCAAGGTCAAGTGTTATAACTGTCAAGGTTACTGTTGGGACATATTATTGTGACAACAGATCTAGCTTGTAATAGGACTAGTGTATTTATTGTCAAACTTGTATAAATTGGTTTAGACTCGTAAATATATGATATTAACTTGTTATTATTATTTGTTAAATGTTATTGAACAAGTATCGATTTCAAGTTAAAGTCAAAATTCGCGAATTGAGAAGTCAACTCGCAGGTTTGACCTGCGAGTTGAGATCTCATCTCGCTGATATCTGGACTCGCAGGTCTTACCTGCGAGTTGAGATCTGGGCTCGCTGATATCTGGACTCGCAGGTCTTACCTGCGAGTTGAGATCTGGGCTCGCTGATATCTGGACTCGCAGGTCTTACCTGCGAGTTGAGATCTGGGCTCGCTGATATCTGGACTCGCAGGTCTTACCTGCGAGTTGAGATCTGGGCTCTCAATCATCTGGACTCGCAGGCCCATGGGCTGCGAGTTGAGTCAACTCGCAAAGCCCATGGCCTGCGAGTTGAACCAGATATAAATATTTTAATGCTGCTCATTATATGTGAGACCTAGAAATCCGTGCCAGAAATACACACACCAAATATTTTAAGTATTCTCTCCTCGAAATCTGTGCAGATATAAAAGCATTTATTGAATAGGCTCGGTTTTGATTGTTTAACACTAGTTAATATCAAAACGAAGCTTGTTAATTAATTGCAAAGTTATATAAGCAATAAACCTTAAGTATTGAGGGATTCCGCACCTCAATACCTAAAAGATAATCCGTTATCGCTAACCAAGATCTAGAGACTTACAATTGGTATCAGAGCATTCGGGCTTAGAAACGTTGTGGTTACAAGGTTTTTGGTTATATAACATCTTTAGGGTCGTTTTTCGAACGAAATCTACGGATTTATTCGTGAAATACCAAAAAGTTTCAGTTCCCAGATTTCAAGGCGCCGTTTTGCGAGTTGAGATTAGGGTTACTGTTATCTGCGAGTTGAAATTAAGGTTTTCTACGAGTTGAGATTTCTGCGAACCGAGTTCCATTGCGAACTGAGTTTTCTGCGAGTTGAGATTTCTGCGAACCGAGTTCCATTGCGAACTGAGTTTTCTGCGAGTTGAGATTTCTGCGAACCGAGTTCCATTGCGAACTGAGTTTTCTGCGAGTTGAGATTTCTGCGAACCGAGTTCCATTGCGAACTGAGTTTTCTGCGAGTTGAGAATCAGCTGCGAACCGAGTTCCATTGCGAACTGAGTTTCTGCGAGCTGAGATTTTCTGCGAGTTGACATTTTTTGTTGCGAGTTGAGATTATTAAATTCGCAATATAACCTAATTTTTCACTTTAAAATGTCTGATTTAAGCCGAATGATCGAGATGGAACACGAGGTTGGAAAATCTAATGTTCCACCGAAGCTACTTAGACTTGAGGACTATTATGGGTGGAAAGACAGATTTGAAAGTTACTGTAGATTCCACGACATCACTATTTGGTTGTGTATTAAAAACGGATATGTTGCACCTACAGCTGAGGTAGGGAACGCAACAGTGATTGTGACTTATGATCGAATGAATGACCATCAGAAGAAAGAATTCACCATCGATAATAAAGCACATTCTTCAATTAAGATGAGCCTTCCTAAGGAGATCAACCATCAGTTGAAGTCCTTTCACACAGCTAAAGAGCTGTGGGACGCTCTAGAAAAGAGATGTGAGGGGAGCCCTCAGGTGAAAGCTGGTAAATGTAATCTTCTAAAAAAGCAGTTTATGGTATTTAAGGCTTTTAGAGAAGAAGATCTTGAGGCTTACACCACCCGTTTCTATCATCTATTAAGTGAGCTTGACGACCATGCTATCTTTTATAATGACAAGGAGAAAACCGACAAGTTTATTGAGGGTTTACCTTGTAAATGGGAGATGTACGGTATCATGCTGAAAGATAATGATGAAAGATATGCAACCATGACCCTAGAGAAAGCGATTGATAAACTAAGGGGTTATGACTTCTCTAAGAAAACGAGAGATACGGATTCTGATCATCTACAGAATCCTGGTCTGTACCATGGAAAGACCAGTATCTCTAACTCCTCATCCAATTTGACCACGGCTTTGTTTGCAGGTGAAATTGATGAGATTGGAGAAAAATTGACTGAGGATCTCTGTTTCATTGCTTCGGATAACGGTGATAAACGAAACAGGAACACCACCTCAGATAAATCCACTCAAGGGCATCATAAGATGCCGATGAGTGTGAAATCAGCCGAACAACAACTTTCTGTGTTGGCATCGTTCGTTGCTTCTTATGAAAACTATATTCAAGGGAAGATAAACGATCCAGCACAATTTGATGAAGATTATGATCAGGTTGATCCTGACGACTTAGAGGAAATGGACCTCCAGTGGCAACTGGCTATGGTGTCAAGGAGAGTAAAGAATTTCCTAAAGCGTACGGGTAAGAGAGTAGTTGGAAATCGACCAGGTTTTGACAAGTCCAAGGTCAAGTGTTATAATTGTCAAGGTTACGGACACTTTGCCAGGGAATGCCAAAGACCAAAGCTTGATGCTGGATCTTCAAAACAAGATTCGGGAAGTAATCTAACTTCCAAAGTCTTAGTGGTTCAGCAAATAGATGGATCTTATGATTGGTCTACACCATCAGAGCAAGCTCTCATGGCTGAGATTGACGATCAAGAGAAACAAATTGAATCCACTTCCTACATGCCAACTACTGAAGAACTTCAAGCTAATGTGCCACACACTGAAGTTAAGGGGATTGAGGAAGATGTTCTCTACATCAACTCAACAGAAGAAATGAGTCCCAATGATTTTGTGGCATATATGGCTGATATTCAATCCGAAAAGAAAAAGGTATGTCTAGATCTCCTTACTCTCACCGATGTATGCTATTTAGTTACTGATCTTCAAACACAGGTTAGTGTCTTTGCAGAATCTAACAAAACCTTGACCTCAGAATTAGACTTAGCTAAGTCTGATGTTCGTCGGTTAGGTGAAGATAAATTAGCACTGAACGAGAAGATTAAGAGTGATACTCTAGATAAGACCAGTCTGACTGACATTATAAATGAACAATGCATTAAAATAGACGGGTTATATCTAAACCTTAATGAGCTTAATAGAAATATAGCTATTAGGGATAAGGAGTTATCAGAGTCAAATATGAAACTGGTAGAGCTGAATAGAAAATTTGAAGGTTATAGAACTTCTTCTTTGACCTTAAATAGAATAATTGGCTCTCAACGTAGTGTAAAGGATGTTACTGGCCTAGGATACTCAGATGTCCCTCCGCCTTTTAATGCCAATTACACTGCTTCCACTTCTGTTGACTTAGAAATGACAGACGTTAATCCTGAGACTGAGGATTTGGAAAATCAACAGTCTATTGCATCTGAGATCCAAAAGGAGACTGTCAATGATTCATCTTTAACCAAGAGTACAGTCAAATCTCTCACTAAAGTACAATTCGTATCAAGTGGGATGATTGGAAGTACTGATGGAAATAATGAAGTCATTAAGAAACATAAGGAGTTACCTTCAGTGTCTTTTGATCAGATAAAGAAGGAGTCTGCTAAGACTGCTAAGTCACGAAAGCAGATGTCATGCTTCAAATGTCATCAACGAGGACATGTCTCTTCTTGTTGTCCCAATAAGAAGAATGAAGCTGCTCCTAAGCGCGAGGCCAGTGATAAGTCTAAAAATATCTCTAGCACAGACAGGTTAGGTACCAGACCTGGTATTGGTATTAAACCTGTGACTGCTCTGAAAAGAGATGCGTCTCACAGTGTCTCGCCACCAAAACCTAAACGGCATGAAAACTCTGCTAAGGATCAGGTGCCGTCGAGGTTTATGACTCCCAGAAGGAACCAAAGTCATTTTGAGATTGGTTCTACATCTCGCACACAAGGAGTTTACCAAGGGTCCTATGATAATCGTAGCCAAGGGCAAAAATCCCAGGGTTATATTTCGGGGAGGGTTGGAAATCAATCAACTTATAGACCCAGGACCACTAATCATCAGCAAGCTGATGCGTCTTCAAAGGTGACCAAAGCTCCCAATGGGAAAAATGGTTACTTTAAAGAGCTACAGTTTGTTGATGATAAGGGACAAACCAAGACCGTAATGGCTTGGGTCCCTCTTGATAACTGATTGTTTACAACTTGTATGTGCAGGAGCAGACTGGGAACAATGATAATTGGTGGTATGTTGACAGTGGATGCTCTAGGCACATGACAGGAACCAGAAGTCTACTGACAGACTTCAGAGGTGGACTGAGACAAGGAGTGCACTTCGCCGGTGATAAAGGAGGAGTAATTACTGGGAAAGGAACTGTTTCTAATGGAACTTTGACTCTAGAGGATGTGAATTATGTTGAAGAACTAACGCACAACCTAGTGAGTGTTTCCCAAGTCTGTGATAAAGGTCATCCTGTTCTCTTCACTGAGAAAGAGGCCTTGATCCTGAAGCCTGGTTTTATCATTCCCGATAAATGGATACTGATGAAAGCTCCAAGGAAGAAGGACATTTATGCTATCAACATGAATGCTCCTATTACTTCAATGGTGTCTACTTGTCTGTTATCCAAGGCTTCAGAATCAGACTCTCTCCTATGGCATAGGAAAATGGCACACTTAAACTTTCGAAAAATGAACTATATAACCAAACATGGGTTAGTTCTGGGTGTACCACCGAAGAGTTTTGCATTTGAAGACAAGTGTATATCCTGCTTGAAAGGAAAACAGCATAAGAAACCACACAAGTCTAAAAATGTGAACTCTATTTCCTCGCCTTTTGAGTTGCTACATATGGATCTCTTTGGCCCAATAAGCAAGAGAAGCATAGGTGGCAAATGGTACTGTCTGGTTGTCACAGACGATTTCTCTAGATTCTCTTGGGTATTCTTTTTGGGATCTAAGGATGAAACTCCGGGCATTCTTATGGAGTTTCTAGATCTAATAGAGAACATCTATAGAAAAAGAGTTAAGAGAATTCGTAGTGACAATGGGACCGAGTTCAAGAATTCTACATTGAATGTATATTGCTTAAGCAAAGGCATTCAACATCAATTCAGTGCACCATATGAACCTCAACAAAATGGTGTTGCTGAAAGGAAGAATAGAACTCTAATTGAAGCAGCGAGAACAATGCTTGCAGATTCAAGGCTTCCGGTCATATTTTGGGCAGAAGCAGTGAATACAGCATGTCATGTTCTCAATCGGGTTCTTACGGTGAAAAAGCAGAACAAGACATGTTATGAGATTTTGAACAAAAAGAAACCGAACTTAAAAGGGTTTGAACCCTTTGGAGTTTCATGTACGTTGTTGAAAACGAGTCATCAACCTAAATTTGGTGAAAAGGCTGACGAAGGATACTTCCTAGGTTACATGCCTAACTCACCAAACAAAAGGGCCTTCAATAAAAATTCGGGACGTGTTGAGATAGTTTATAACATCGAAGTTACGAGCTATACACATGACTCACATAAGGGATTGGATTGGCAGTTTGACTATTCAGATCTTTTCAAGTCATTTAAAGTCCCTATCAGTGACTATGTCCGTAACTCAGACATTCCTGAGCATTTATTGTCGGGAGATGAGGATCCCACTCCTTCTCCAACATCGAGTGCTCAAACGTCTGATGCTAGGAATATTGTCGATACTGATGTTGTCCCCCCTATCGAGTCACAACTACCTCAAGATGATATACCTCTAGAGAGTGAAGATCCTGAAATTGCTTCTCAAAGGATTATGGATGATGTTCTTACTCCTCTGAGACAATTGAGGATATCAACTACTAATGAAGGTATACCACCTTTGGAGGAAATTGGTGCCAACTTACAGGATGATATTCCAGTTGAACCTGTTACTTCAACAAGAATTAATAGGATTCATCCAATTGATAATATCATCGGTGATCCAAATTCTCCTGTTCTGACTCGAAATCAATCTAAAGCTAGTACATCTACTCATTCAAGCTTGTATGCTGAAATGAACGAGACAGGGATTTCTAATCTATGTCTATATTCATGCTTTATCTCACAAATTGAACCTAAAAATGTTCAGATAGCTTTGAAGGAAAATTCGTGGGTCGAGGCAATGCAGGAAGAACTGTCTCAGTTCACAAAATTGCAAGTTTGGGAGTTGGTTGACCTACCTGTTGGAGAATATCCTATTGGAACTAGATGGGTATTTAAGTGCAAGAAAGACGATCGAGGAATCGTGATTCGCAATAAAGCTCGTCTAGTTGTCCAAGGTTTTAATCAACAGGAGGGGATTGATTACAATGAAGTGTTTGCGCCTGTGGCTAGGCTTGAAGCAATTAGGTTATTCTT